>JAQPPZ010000691.1:0-124566 GCA_028583015.1 Wollemia nobilis | reverse complement strand
TAAATAGAGAAAGTAAAAAGAGGTCTTATACTGTTCACCCCCTCCCGTCTTAGTATAAGCTTGTGTTCTTCACAATTACCTTCCATATGATATATTCAAGTGCTTATAGTCAAGTTCCCATAATCAATCAAGATTTGTCAGAAAAAATACCTATGTTTAATGCCATGTCATTCAATAATTTCAAATTTTTATACAATCCACATATCACATCCACTTACCCTACCACTCCAATATATTTAGAAAATAAATTAACCACTCATAAAATAGCTAAAAAAAATGCTCAAAGCATGCCTATGTTATTTAATACAATAGCCACTCCAAATGCATCAACATTTCATCAAAATAACACTACATTTTTGTAGGTTTTCCAAAAATCAAAGTCTACCAATTTTTCAAAATCCTACTGCCACTACAAGTAACACAACCAATCAAACTATTGTAGGACAAAATAATGAACCTAGTTCTTAGGTAAACAATCTACAATGGGTTATCCAAAAACTCAGTAGTGACATGGTTCAAACGCAAAAAAAATTGCCTCAAAATTCTCATCAAAATAGAAATTGTAGTTTTTAGTGAAAAATGGAATACTCGTCCAAACAATGGAGGAGTACCTAATCCCATTGTTAACCAGAATAATGCTACCACTAGTTTCAATCAAACTAGAACTATTGTTAATATTTTAAAGTTGTATTTAAAAAATTGGTATAGGGTACATTCCATGGTACAACATAGTGAGAATGAGTGCCCTAAATTCAAAATATCTTTACACATTCTACAAAAAGTAATGGATAACATGGAAATAGTTTCATATGAACATCCTTCCCAACAGGCTAGTATTAGCAAAGGGAAAGAATTAGCGCTAGTAGTTGAAATATTTGAATCAAATGAAGAATATGAGGAAGGGTATGATGGATCTATATAAGATTAAGTTCAAGCTTTCTTACAATTTAAAAAATAAAATCATAATTACAAGCTTAGAAGTAAGAATAAAGCTCCATTTACTACTTTACTTCCCCAAATGACACCATCATTCGTCCTGACACACAAGCTAGTAATAATCCCATGCCTCCATCTAAAGTTGATCTACCACAAATAGAACATTATAAAATTGCATATAATATTGTGGAGTATTTAAAGAAACAAAATCGAAAATATCTTTATTTTATGTTGCTAAGTTGAATAATCAACAATAAATTTTTATGTAGGCTTTTGGTGATAAAAGCAAAAATGAATCCTCAAAATCCATGGATGTGCAATTTTCCTCATGAAGGGACAAAGGAGAAGCTCCTCCATTTCTATTGACTATAATAATTACAAGAAGAATTTTTCATAATTGTCTTGTTGATTCAGGAGCATTCGGTAATGTCGTGCCTCACATTATTTATCAAAAATTGGGTTTGAAACCCATCCCTTCCAAAAGAATAGTTGTTGAAATGAATAAATCTAAATTTCATGTGGTTTGAATGCTTAAGAATATTTACATATAACCTCATAACCTAGGATACAATAGTATAATGATATACATGTTGTGGATATACCTAATAAGTATGGAATGTTGTTGAGCAGAGATTGGTCTAGGAACTTAAATGGATATATGACCACTGATTTTTCACATATGTGGGTACCATGAAAAGATGTTTCTAATAAAATAAAAATTGAAGGAGAACCTAGACTTAAATATTTGATTACTGAATATTACAATACCAATGAAACTCTCCACAATAAATTTGAGTTAGGTGTTTACACTATGGAAACAAAATTGGATATAGGTGAATCTAAAAATGAAACACCATCTATTAATCCAATTAAGGATGATTTTTTTTTGGATTCTTAAATTTTATGGATCTAAATCCAAACAAGGTAGTGTATATGGTGTATAATTGATTAGTACTAAAGGTAAGTCATCTATGACAACTTATAGATTACAGTTTCCTTCCATTTATAATACTACAAAATATGAGGCCTTAATATTCGGTTTGTAGTTAGCCTTAAAGAAAAACATTAAATATTTGAAAGTTCTAGGAGTTTCAGAGTTGGTTGTTAAATAGGTGAAATATTAATACACATGTCATTATAAAAGTCTAATTCATTACAAAAATAGAGTTAGGTATTTGATTGATGAATTCCATGCTTTCAATATTTCATTGATATATAGGAAGAATAATCGAATTGTTGATTCTTTAGTTATCATAGAAGGTACTCCTAATCATATTGATAATAGAATGCTAAAGAAGTTTTCAATTGAGTTTATACCCTATCCTTCTACACCTGACAATGTGAAAAAATACAGGTATTTGAAAGTGACAAACACATTTTTAATTTTGTAACTAATTCAAGCATTTTTGAAAATTAGGTGATCAATTAGGATGAAATATTTCAAGAATATGAAAATGAATATCATGAGGTAAAAAATAAAATCAATGTGATTCCTAAACATATAGTTTATCATAGGAAATATTGTACAAATTAGGAAGAAAACAGGTGAAATCCTATTTGGGTATATATTTTAGGAATCTCAATAAGGCCTCACAAAAAGATAACTACCCCTTGCCTTCCATTGATCATATTTTGAAAATGGTGAATGGTTATGATATTATGTCTTTTATTGATGGTTATTCTAGATATAACAAAATTCTTATTGACCCAAAATATAGAATTAAAATTGCTTTTACCACAAAGTGGGGTACCTTTACTTATAGAAGAATACCTTTTGGATTGCTTAATGCAGGTGCCACATTTCAAAGAGCCATGGACTATGCATTTAGAGATTTTATAGGTAAATTCATAGTCATTTATGTTGATGATATTTCTATTTTCTCAAAGAATAGATGTGACCATGTTAATGATTCGAGAAATGTTCTTCAAAGGTGTAGAGAGCATGGCATTTCACTAAATTCCAAAAAGTGTATTTTAAAAGTGTATTTAAGGTAAAATTTTAGGCCATGTCATCTCAAAATATGGAAGTCATCCAAAAAATCCCTCTTCCTCGTAGCAAAAACGAATTACAATTGTTTTTTGGTAAAATCAATTTTATTAGAAAATTCATTTCAGAATTTGTTGAAATAGTCAAACCATTAAATGATAGATTGAAAAATGATGTTAAAATTAATTGGATTGGTGAAGCTAAAGCAAATTTTTAGGATGTTAAAAATGTAATATCTTATGCACATATGCTTTGAGTCCTAATTAGGTCTATATTTATTTATTTTCTTCTGAGTATTTTTTTTCTAGTGTATTAACTCAAAAGAACAAATATAATTAAAAAAATCCTATTGCTTTCGTGAGTTCACCACTAAAATATGCACAATTAAAATACACTGTTCTAGACAAACAGGTATATGCACTTTTCAAATATATGAAGAATATTAGACATTATATTTTGTATAGTAAAATTTTTGCAATAGTACTTGACCTAGCTATCAAAACAATGTCAATGCATAATGAACTGGAATAAAGGAGAGGCAAATGACTAGCTACTTTCTAGGAGTTTGATTTAGAGATCCATCCAATAAATCTTGATAGAGGAAATTTTTTGATAAAGTATTTATCTAAAATCGATCCTCAAATCGTGTGTCAACAATACACTATAGAAATCATCACCACAAATGAGTGGTATAAGGACATTGCATATTTTATTTTGAATGGTAAGTGTCATGATTTCTTTAATGCTATGTAAATAAGAGAAATTATATTAAAAATCTCTAATTTTATTATTAAATTTATTGTGTTATACAAAAGTAATTGCAAAGGAATTTTTTTAGATTTTTGAGTAAGGATGAGTCTATGCAAATGCTGAAGAACTTTCATGGTAAGTATGGGATTGGGCATGGATCATATAATGCTATAGCACACTAAATTTTGAGATCTGGTTACTATTGTATCCACATTTTCAAAGATTCCCATGCTCATGTTTATTTTCTCCATACATGTCATATTGTCATCAACAAATAATGAAATGCCTCCATGCCTTTACAACCCATATTTGAGGCTAGACCATTTGCACAATGGGGTTTAGATTTCATAGGAGTTATAAACCCCAAATCTTAACCTAGCGATAAATACATTTTAACCACCATAGATTATTCTACCAGATGGAATAAGGTCATTCCCACTCATAATTGTACTTCTGAAGTGGTTATTCAATTTTTATAAGGAGACATTATTACTAGATTTGGTATGTCATATTATGTTGTTTGTAATAATGGTTCTAATTTCACTTCACTTCAGTTTGTAGAATGGCTTATGATAATAAGGTAAGCATGAAGTTTTCTTAAAATTATTACCCATAAGGTAATTTTTTAGCATAATCTACTAATAAAAACTTATTGTCCATATTTAAAAAATTGTTGGAAATGAATCCTAGATAATGGCATAATAAGTTGAAATATGCCTTTGGGTGTATAGAAATAGATCAAAAGGGTCCATAGGAACTTATCCTTATCATTTAGTTTATGGTCAAGATCCCATTTTTCCTACTAACTTGAAATTGTAGACTCTTTAGTTTATGAAATATTATCTTGAAACTAATGATAAAATAGAGATAAGATTTACTCACTTAATGAGTCTAGATGAAAAGAGTGAAGATGCCCTACAATATTTTAGTAAGAATGAAGGGGTTGTTAAAATGTGATTTGATAAGATAGCCAAGGTCAAAGACTTTAGGATTACTGATTTGGTTTTGTTGTGGGATATGGCACACAAAAATAAGGGTGATCATAATAAATTTGACAAATTTTGGCTAGGCAGCTACCAAATTTTTGATATTATTGGGGAAAAAGTTTTCTATTGTAGAATCTAAGTGGAGAGAGTATTCCTTTACCTATCAATGGGTTTTTCTTAAATCCTTTTTCCATCTGTGAGATATGTTGGGACTGTACAAAAGGCACAATATATTTACAAGTTGTGTTATAATATATAGGCATAAAGCCTATGAGGGAGATATGACAAGTGTCATAATATCCACTCCAACATGACACATATCAACTCAAACTAAAATAAGGAAAAGTGTCAAGACCTAAGTAAGTAATAGTGCACATTAAACAATATTCTAACATTCCCCCTCAATGTGCACTATCATAACTATAGAGAAAAACAAGTCAACATTAGATAACATTGCCCCTTAATGTTGACTCCTATTACATACATAGAGTGATTTTCTAAACTAAGAAAATTTATCTTTCCGAAGTGACTTGGTGAAGATGTTATCCACTTGATATTGAGTTGGTACATACTCCATGTGTATAATGTCTTCTTGGACCATTTCTCTGATGAAGTGATGATGGATCTCAATGTGCTTTGTTCTAGCATGGAAAAATGGATTCGTGGTCATCTTGATGGTACTTTGATTGTCATAATATATATATATATATATATATGTTGGACCATGAATGAATAGCCCAATATCCTAAAGTAATTGCCTCAACCAAATTGTCTCCATAGTTGCCTCAACTGCTACTCTGTATTCAGCCTCTGCTGAAGATAATGATACTATATTATTCTTCTTTGTGCTCCATGAAATAGAGCCTTGGCCCAACTGAAATCAATAACCTAATGTGGATATTCTATTTTTAGGATAACTATATCAATATGAATCTATGTAGCCTATCAATGAAAATTCATCACATGACGTATGCATGAGGCCATGATGAGGTGTGGCCTTGAGGAACCTTACAATCCTCTTAGTTGCTATCCAATGACTTTTCTTAGGATATTGCATGAATCTAGAGATAAGGCCAACTGAATATGTAATATATGGTCTAGTTTAAGTTAAGTAGATCAAACTTCCAACTAGCTACCTATAGAGGGTGCCATAAACCCTTTCTTCATCATTATTATTAACCAATTTCAGCCTGGTTTCATTGGGAGTGTTGGAGGGCTTCCACTCCTCCATGTGAAACCTTTCCAAAATAGATAGAATGTATTTATCCTGTGAGATAAAAATCTTAACAGGTTGTTGACATACCTCTATACCTAAGCAATAGTGTAGGAGACCTAAATATTTCATCTCAAAATTCTTGCATAATTTCTCCTTGAGCAACCTTATTCCTTCTATGTCATCACCTATAATAAGAAGATCATCCACATACAATGTAACCAAAATTATGCGGTTCCTCCAATATTTCACATAGAGAGTAGATTCTACTACAGATCTAGTGAAACCAAGGTTGTGAAAGTAGGAGTCAATCTTTGCATACCAAGCTCTTGGTTCTTGCTTCAATCCATACTGATATTTATTTAATATGAGGACTTTTTTTTCTTGGTCTACAACTATGTAACCTAGTTGTTGTTTCACATATACTTAATACTTCAAGTTACCATTAAGAAACACACTTTTGACATCCATATGATATATAGGCCAATGATTTTGAGCTACCATAGCAATAATTGTCCTGATTGTAGTCATATTTACCATAAGATAAAAAGTCTCATCATAATCAATTCCTTCTTGTTGCTTATAGCTTTGATCTACTAGGAGAGCATTGTAGCAATCTAGGGAGCCATCTGCTTTGTACTTTATCTTATACACCCATTTTGTGCTAACGATATATTTACGTTGGGGTAAATCAACCAACTCCCAAGTGTTATTCCTCTCAATGGAATCCAATTCTTGATCAATAGCAAGAACCCATTTTGGATCACCAAGTACTTCCTTGACATTAGAAGGTTTAGTTTAGATAAGGACTTTGGCCATGAGAGCATAATTCACTTGGTGTCTTAGGGGTTACGACCTTTTATCTGTATAAGTGAGTAAATGACATTAGGCTTCATCTATGGTGGCTTGAACCCACTTAGGCAAAGGATTGGATGATGTTTCTTGATCATTATATGGAGGAGGGGATGCAGGACATGAATCATTTATGGTAAGTTCTTCATGTGGAGGGATTTATCGATTTATGGTGAATGGGAAGGACTATATGATATTGTATGCATCAAGGAAGCAATTGTTTCATTATTTAATTTAAAATTTTGGGCCATAAGAGAAGGATTAGATGGGGGGTATTCATGAAATGTAACATCCGTAGATAGAATGATCTTTTTACAAACAGAATCATACAACTTATATGCATTGGCACTATCACTATAGCCAACAAAAATAGGTTTTTGGATCTTATCATCAAACTTATTTCTTTTCTTATGAGGAATATGAGAATAGGCATCACATCCAAAGACTCTAAAATGGCTCACATAGGGCTTCCTTCCACTCCATGCTTCTTCAGGTTTTCTTTCATGTAAGGCCTTTGTGTAGGACCTATTAGTCAAGTATGCAACAGTAAGAACAACTTTTCTCAAAAATGAGTTAGGCAATGTAGCAGCATGTAACATTGATTTTATCCTATTTGTGATTGTTTGATTCATCCTATCAGCTACTCCATTTTTTTACGGGGTATAAGGAGTTGTGAATTGCCTCCTTATCCCATGGTACTTACAAAATTTTAAGAATTCATCGGAGATATATTCTCCACCATTATCTGATCTTAAGGTGGATATTTGATAGCCACTTTCTCTCTCAAAAAGTGCCATGAATTATTTGAATTTATCAAGGTCTTGCCACTTATATTGAATTAGGTAGATCCATACCTTTCTGGTGTAATCATAAATGAAAGTGGTGTAGTATTTAGCACTAGTATAATATTGAACAGACATTGGCCCACAAATATTTGAATAAACAATAGCAAAGGTCTATTGGATCTCCAAGCTTTTCCTGATTCAAAAGGTCTTCTATGGTTTTTGGTTCTTACACATGGCTCACAAAAGCATTTTGACTCCTTAATATGTGGAAGTAATTTTACTAATCCTTTTCTTGTCATCATTTGAAGATTATTAAAATTTAAATGCCCCATTATTTCATGTCATATGTACTCCAAACAAAAAATAATAGTTGTATGCAAAGATGTTTGTGTTACATATTTTTTAAGGAGGTAGTAAACACCATCCTTTTTTACTCCCATGGATTTTACATTGCCATTGGGTTCCTGAATGTAGCATTTATCTTTTAAAAAATATACAGTATAGTCCTTATATGTAAGCTACCCAATAGAAAGAAGGCTCCTTTTAATACCAGCTACATACAAAACATCTATTGCAGGAAAATTATTGCCATCATGCAAAGGAAGTGGTGCCTCCCCAACTCATTTAATGGGAAGAGCACTTTCATCACCAAACATAATCAATTGATTATAAGTAGGTTGAACCTTTGTTAAAAAATCTTGCCTTCCTTTCATGTGCTTTGTTGCTCCAGAATCAATATACCAATAGTCTTTATCTTCAATATTAACTTAGTTTGTTGCATACAATGTGTTCAGATTTTTATTTTGTGGGCCTCCTTAATCTCTTTGCCTCTAATAGAAATTAGTGATATTATGATTCCATTTGCCATAATATTCAAACCCTTTATTGTTCTTTTGACCCCCTTGAGGTCTTGTTTGTAATCTTGACTGCTGATTTTGCTACTGATTATATTGTTGTGGCTATTGCTGGTACTATTGATGTGGCTACTGATGGTATCATTAATTTGGCTATTATTGGTACTACTACTTATGTGGTTGTTGTGGGTATCTCTTATGCTATTTTCCCATTTGATTCTGATTTTTCTTATTTGGACCCTTGTTTTGTGTAGGTTGTAAATATGACTTGGTGGAAAAAGTTGCTGATGAGGCTTCCATTTCTTCATCTTTGATTAGGGTTTGTTCATGTTTCTTAAGTAGAATCTCAATGTCCTTAATTATGGAGTTCATTGTTTTACCACTTAGATATAACATTGTAGCATAGGAGTGAAATTTTTATGGAAGGCCATGCAAAATTATAAGAATTAACTCATTATCTTCAAGATTTTTACCAGCAGCTAAGAAATAGTTTTTAATAGACTTCACTTCCATAAGGTAATTGGTAAGTGAGCCTTTCATACATAGATTATGGAATTTTTTTTTGAGATACAAAATATTGTCTTGACTTGGCCTATCAAACAATCTATTGAGAGCATACCATAATTTTTTTGGTGTTTTTGCAGCCTTTATAGTTTCTATACATTGAATTCCTATATCTAGCTTGATTAGACTTAAAGCTATATTGGAATTCTTTTCAAATTGTACCTTTTTTTTAAGGTCTTCAGGTGCAGTGAGTGGGTCTTCATTAGCCTTCCTATCTCTTACAAAATCCCACATATCATTCATCATTAATATAGATTCCATTTCATACTTCCAATTTACAAAATTTTGTGCTCCTTCAAGATTCTTAGTGAGTCCACTTAATAGATTTGTAGTAGCCATGATTTAGAAAAGGATCAAAAGAAAAAGGGAGCTCAACAAAGGATGAAATAAGAACCACAAATGCCAAACTAGAGCCCTAAAAAAAATATAGGGTACACCACTTAAATTCCAAAGGAGGGTTCACCTAGTTTTTCCACTCTAAATCTTCAAGTGATTCCAATAGTGGGAGGGATAACTTGAACACAAGTGCCTTTTTCTACCCAAAGAGAGTAAGAATTGAAATGGGAATTTATGATAACCTAATAGACCTTTATATCAAACCTCTAAATATACCCACCCTTACATGAGGTAGACTATAGGTAAGAATTGAAATGGGAATTTATGATAACCTAATAGACCTTTATATCAAACCTCTAAATATACCCACCCTTACATGAGGTAGACTATAGGTATATGAGTAATCAATACGTGGAACATAGGTTTTTTTGAAAATGGAATAACTTGTCAGACCTTTATACCGAACTTCTCAATATACCCGCACTTACGTGAGGGAGACTATAAGTATATGAGAAGTTGATGCATGGAAAAAAGGTATTTCTTGAAAGTGAATAACCTGCCAGACCTTTATATCGAACTTCTCAAATACCCGCTCTTACGTGAGGGAGACTATAGGTATTTAAGTAGAATAATACCTGGAACATAGGTGAATATTAATTTATGATACTTGATTTTTGAGAATTTGTTGCAATGATGTGCCAAAGTGTTTGGGGTATTAATGAAAAAATGCTTGTATATGTTTGCTTGCTTGTATATGGCATAGTGTCAAGTGTGTATTTTGAAACTACACTTGATTACAATTATAAAACCCAAAGAAATGCAATGGTAATAGCAAGCATAGAATGTAGAACAAGATCAAATAAGGAGATACAAGCAACAAACACCAAGTGGTCAAGAGAGTGCCACAAAATGACTCCACCCGCAATGGACAAGGGTCCCTAAATCACCCTTTGAGTTGATGATTTTATTAGAAAAATTGACTAAAAGATAGCCCCAAATGTGCCTGAATAAATGATACAAGATCAATGCCTTCAAAGATAAAATGTACCTCCAATATTGCTAAATTTAAAGAATAATTTTTCCTACTATCCCCCCAAAGACATATAATTGAGCCTCTCACAAGTTTGCTAAAATTTTTGTTCAAGAGTGTCAGATTCAACCGAAAATGCACTTTGATTTACAATATCAACTTTGAGTGAAAAAAACATCTAAGTAAATTATCCCAAAACTTAAAAATTATTTCACCAATAGATCGTCCTTGAAAACCTCTTTGCAATGACTATAAATAAGCATGTATTCGAATACAATTTGATGCGTCAAAATGGCAAAAAAACAATGACCCTAAAAAAGTGTGCAGCTCTAGGACTTCCCAAATGGTCACCCATCTAAATGTTGCTTTACTTGGGAGTTTTATAAAATTTTGCTATCAGCAAAGTAGCTGTCAAAATTGGAATTTGAACTATCTAAAAATAAATAAATTAAATATACAAATCCCTACAATACATTATATCTTTGTCTTCCATAATAATCCAAACCCACATTATTTGAGCCTTTGTACTTTAAATATACAATCCCTAGCTTTAATTCATGTTTCATCCATTTAAAGTTCACACAATGTTTTACAAATATTATAGCTTATATACCATTATGCAGACGATTAACCATGTTCCCAAGCTTAAAAAAAATGTGGGTAACTTTTACCGTTTACCATGGCGATGACGTCTTTCGTAACATATCATGGTCCTTGGATTACGTGCATCACCGTTGGCAACCATGTGACATTCCTTCTATATAATTTAGAATTAGTCGTCGTTCACCTGGCACTACCAGTTGGTCACGTGTTACAAACCACCAAAAACATGAATGAATACAATGATTCAATGGGAGATTTCGATGGAATACAAATTATTAAATCCCCACATGTTGCGACCATCTGATCTGGGAGAGGCTCGGAAATTTTTATAGGCTATGCACCATCAGGAAAAATATCTACAATGGCATGGATCTGTGATTGATCCAGGGATTTACATTCTATAAGCATTTGCCTCCTTCGATTGAGTTCTCCACTCTTACCTCCTCTGAGTTCTTTGAGCTACACCGTGTTTCTACGTTGATGTCTTTCCTCACAAATAGATTTTATCAAAACTGGATTTTGGGACCTCTGTTAGTGTAGCTCCAATATCCATGTGTAGGATACTAATAATTTCTTCCAGTCTTCAGATCCAATGATCTTCAATGAACACGACCGATCACGAGTTGGCCTGCAAAGTAAATAAAAAAACAACAGGTACATACCCGCGATAGGCACTTCTTTGGTGGTCACACCTTGGTGTTTTTTGGAAATTGGTTTTAAGAGGTGTAAACAAAAATTCCTCTAACAGTCAGTAAGTCTATGGTAAGTCTCTACAAAAAACATAAATCACAGTATGACAGGTAAAAAAATTTCCATTAACAAATCTACCATCACCATGTTTTGGCCACAAACATTCCTTCTAAGCAAGCGTCAAAAGAAAATACTATGCAACATATTGAACGATATTGCTTCCATAACCCCCGTTGCACTCCATGATATCTCACTCCATAATATCACTCCACGATATCTGTGATGTCTTGCAAACATTCTTTCCGGATGACATGGTCCTACAACCGAGCATTCTTATTAAATTAAGCATGTGGGCACACTGCGCACCGAGGTACAAACTTTTAAATTATGTTTGGCATAACTCCTTTAAGCAGAAAATATTCATATCTTTCAAAATGTGGAATCCTGCATATGGCTGCTGCAACCTTTCCACTAAATGTTTTTCCTTTAGAAACTTAAATATGGTATACGGTAATGGCTTCTATATGCAGAAAAATATGTGCAGTAGAGAAATACATGCACAAAGAAATAGATCTGAGTTACCCCACTGAATAACAGATGTGTAGGCATATTCAATGTGATTCTTTACTATGCAGGAAGAAAACAATGGCCTCTCCAATGCTCACAAGCTCACCACACACAAAAATAAAATGGCCTCTCAAATGCTCGTATCCACATAAATTTTCAGCAACTTCCCAAATTTTTAAAAATTTCTCACAACGAAAATATGGAAAAAGGCATGTCCTTGGATGGTGACGATTGTCCTCTTTTTCTATTAACTTATGGATTTTCTAATTTCTAATCCACTCAATGAGTGGAGAGCATACTCCCTGACTCCATAGACCAATACCACAGACGGATCTCACCACTCTTATACCAAATATTGGGACTGAACAAAAGGCACAATATATTTACAAGTTGTGTTACAATATATAGGCATAAAGCCTATGAGGGAGATATAACAAGTGTCATAATATCCACTCCAACATGACACATCTCAACTCAAACTGAAATAAAGACAAGTGACAAGACCTAAGTAAGGCATAGTGTACATTAAATAATATTCTAACAAGATAGAAAGCACAATCATCACTTGTATATATTCATCTCTTGTACGTAGTTGTTGGATTTGTAAGCTTTTCTGGTATGTAAATTTGGTGTTTTGTTTTGGTTTTCACTTGTACATAGTTTTGTGTGTGTATGTACCATTTGGATATAGTCATCACTTGTTTTTTGTTTTGTTGTTTTTCATTTTGAAATTTTTCTTGTTTCTATTTTTGGTCTTTCAATAATATAGGTTCATGCCAAATTTTATGTTTTGGTTTATGTTCACATTTTCTTCTTCATTTTCACATATTTTGGTTTGGTTTCCCAGATTGTGGTATAGCTGTATAGTTGCAATAAATTTTTTGTCACTTTGTTGGAAATGTTTCTTAGTCATGGAAGATGAATAACTTATTTGAAATTAGGTGAAATTGAAGCTAAGGAAATTGGATTGTTCAGTAGTTATTCATGGATTGTGGATTAAAATAGTGGATACTAAAATAATACAACATTCTACTGAAGCTTCACATGTAACACCACATTTAAGTATTATTTTTTATCTTGAAGGATAAAATCATTCTGGTTTGTCGATTAGGTAAAAACTTTATACACTCCATGTTAAGCCTTAGATGATATCTAACCCAAGAGGTACATATGATATTTGTAAAGCAATTAAATTCTTATAAAAAATAGAGATAAATGCAAATCAATCAAATGCATTGTGTTTTGATAATATCTATCGGGTCTATAGATGTTTGGTTGGTAGTAGAGCAAGGTCTAGAAGAGATCAAAGTCATCTCCACCGGAGCAATGGATGCTTGACTGGTAGTGGAACAATGCAAAGGAAAATTTTTATGAGTGACATTTTTAAAAAGCCTAATTGTAAAATAGATGAGGAAATTCTGATTGATTCAAAAATAGAGAATAAATGCACAAAACAAACACTAATATGAAGCAAATAAAGTACTTTATTTCAATTAAAACTATTGAACCCCATACTTATTGGGTATTACTAGACGATTTGTCTTTACTGATCTTTAGTTTTATTTATTTCAAATTGGGTTCTTTATCCAAAATGCTCAGGAGCATTTTCCAGCAAAGTCACCATTTTTTGTTGCCATTGCACAACTTACCCAAATTTGGGGGTCCACTCAAAATTTTAATATTGATGTGAAGTTTTTGTTTTTGAGTGTTTTGTTGACTAGTCTGCATTTAATCACCATTAGGCTCACCCATATTTTAAAAAGTAAAGAAGTTATAAAGTTTAGCCTCTATGAGATTATTCTAAAATATTTACTAGTAGGCCCATTCATGTTATATCACAATAGTGGCATGATTTTTGAGGTGAACCCCTGACCCGACAAACACATAGATGCAATGTTGGAGCATGATCAACTTGGAGGTATGAATTTAAAGAGGTACAACCAATGAAGAGACCCAAATTCCAAGGTGCCCCAAGTCTCTAGCTAAGTCATATGACATTATGCATATTGGTGTTAATAAAGATCATGTTGCATCATGCCTAGATGAATGTGGGGCTAAAAACAAAATGAATGAAAAGGACCATTGATAGAGTTGGCAACAACATTAGTGGTAGATTGGTTGCTTTACATCGATGGTAAACTTATTGCTTGATTTTGGTAGTGCCATTGTCACTTGTGAAGAGGTGCCCCCTTTGATTTTTATATCTCAATGTCTTATAAAAAGACATAGGCATGTCAGTGGTGGTATTCTTTCTCAAGGAAAAAATCTAACACGGTGAATACGGAGTAAAAATATTTAAGTAGATAGTTGTGTGCTTCCACAAGACACTGGTTGAACCCTATCATAGCAAAATATGAAGACATTAATGGCAATATATGAATGGTAGATGTCATAGCATGAATAGTCTTCAAAAGCATATTTTTTACAAGAAAATATAGCACTGGGAAATAGCACCATACACATAGTCATCTATCATGAACATATGGATTTCTTGAAATAGCACCATACATAGTGTGATTTAAATTGACACACCAATAGTAGCATTTGGTGTTGATGACTACTTTAGCTGGTTTGAGTATAAATTAGTGATAAGTAGCTTCACGTATAACCAGTGTAAGAATATTACTCACTTATAAGATTGCATGCACTAGTGTTTACCGGTATATACCATGTAAGAGCTAGTTAACGGGCCTCTTTCACATGCCATAATGAATTGAGAGCACAAAGACATATCATATGTCTTTGTATCACTAAAATATATGATCGTGATCGATTGGAGGTGATTGGGATAACATGGAGGCTTGCAATAGTGTTGGAGACGATACACATTTAGCCACTGAGCTATGTAGTAGTGTTTCAATTTTGTGTCTTCAAAAGGTTTTGGTGTTAGTTTTTGTATGATACCTCGAAGTGTGAGCTTATTTAGGACATTTTGAATTAGAATATAATGTATGTGGGTATTACACAGGTTTCATGGAAATGAATGGTTTTAAAATATTTTTATTATGAATAACCAATGAAGATATGTGTTGGGCGATGAATGTCATATTTCTTGAATGGAGACAATTAGAAGCGATAGGAAAATGATCAAAATAATCAATAGAGATATTCATAATTTGGTATTGAAGTATTCAAATGGGTCAATGACAACAATAAGGGATATGAAATTAAAAAATAGTCATCTACAATTTCTCATAGTTGATAAGTTTATCACCTATCAAGGCATACATAATTTATTGATACGTTTTGGAGATGTTAGTTGGATTTAATGATTAAAAACAAAAAAGTGATTAAAATACTATAAAGATGCATATAATGTAAGGAGAACGAACACTTGTTAAATAAATTGTTATAAAAATGAATAAGCAGAAGAGAAAACAAAGGGTATTTTTTCTTAAAATTTTAAATACCACTCAAACTCATGAAAGAAGGGTCAGAGACTTTGTGGAGCGATCCAATGTTGGAAAATTGATTTTTTGAAAGAGCATATCCTCCCTGGTTGTTGTATTAAAGGAATTTCACCCATTATAACCAATTAAAGCAATGTATTCTGAAATAGCATTCATTAAATATCTTTTATTTTGGTAATATTTTAGAATTTTTTAATAATTTATATGCATGCGATTGGTATACTTATTTATTTTTTAATATATTGTGCTATTTTTGTAGAATATTGCATCACATTGATTTTATATTGTGTGAAGACTAGTCAGATTAATGTTGGTATAGTGCATGATATTTTTTTATACATATTAGAGATGAAATTTTAAAAGTTGTAATGAGTTGTTTTTATTTTATCTATTTTTCTAAAGCTAGAATTTTATTTTTGTTAAATTTTCATTAAATAAAAAAATCAAAACCCCAAAAATAAATACATTGATTTCAAGAATTAAGATTCAAATTTTCATATTTATGTAAATTTACATTTTTTTAATGAAAATTTGAAATTTAAAACTTTGCATAGTTTTTAAATAATCATTTAATTTCATTTTCTATAAAATTGAAATTTCAATAAATTTCAAATTTTCATTAAAGTGAATAATTAATATGATATTCCTCTCTCCACTCATCCTACCTTCATCTTTGAGACTTCCTTGAGTCGCTTCCTGAATATTCCTATTGTAGAAAATCAAATTCAGCCTTCCTCCAATTTAAGAGCCCACTCCAAATGGATCCCTCCCCCTATAGGATGGATTAAACTAAAATTTTATGGTACAAATAAGAGTAACCCTAGAAAAATAGGTGTTGGGGGCATCCTCAGATCATAAAGGAAGTGTCATCCTTGCCTATGTGGAACACTTGAGAATTCAGATAAACCAGGTTGTTGAAGCCAGAGCCATGTAGAGAGGATTATTCCTCACAAAAAATCAACCACATAGGATCATGGTCGAGGAAGACTCACTCAAAAAAATCAACTATGTAAAGAACAACAAAATTTTTCATGGAGGGTTAAGGATTGCATTTAGGAAGCCATGATTTTGAGTCAAAATCAATAAGAGATTATTTTATAGCACACATTCAGATAAAGCAACAAGGTTGCTCATAAATTAGCTAATTATGGTGTCAATACCATGAATATAATGAGATGGAAAAGTGGCATATCACAAGAAATCATTGACATTGTTGATCAAGACAAATCTATGATAACTAGTAATGATGCCTGACCAATCAACTGTAATGTTTTCTAATTTGTTCCTCCTCGACACCCATGTATATTTGATAAACAAAGAGCCTAAAGGAAAAAGATGTTGAAGCTGAAGAGGAGGCTTAATGCCTTCTTTGTGCATGATCTATTGTTTGTCTCAGGGTATCCTCATGTTTTTCCCATCCTCTCTTTTTTTTGTTCCCTTCCTTATTGTGGGATTGTGTTCCCCCCTTTTTACTTCTTGCTTTGTCTTTTTTTTGTTCAACACTTTTGCTATTGATGTAATCAGGTTTTGGGAGCTTGTCAAAACTCATCTTGAATGAAAATTTTAAATCATAAAAAAATAATTAATATGATATTCCAAAGTTTTACATTGCAAAGTTAGATTTAATCCTTTCATTTTTATTTTCAAAAAAATATTAACAATCGGAGATAAAATTTGATTAACAATTTGAGATAAAATTTCATTAAAAATCAGAGATAAAAATTTGATTAAAAATCAGAGATAAAATTTGATTAACAATTTGAGATAAAATTTGATTAACAATATGAGATAAAAATCTGATTAACAATCTGAGATAAAATTTGATTAACAATTTGAGATAAAAATTGATTAACAATTTGAGATAAAATTTTGATTAACAATTTGAGATAAAATTTGATTAACAATTTGAGATAAAATCAATTAAAATCAAAATTTCAAAGGTTAAAATCAAATGTTTATTACATTTCAAAGGTTGTTATTTCAAAGTAAATAGTTGATCAATAATTTCACATTTTCATAAATTCCATGAACAACAAAATCATTGCAAATCAAATCAACCCAAAATAGGCCCCTTGTTAATAGGTATATGCAATGCTGAGGTATCCAATTAAATTTTGGTATTTCACATTGTTATCTAAGCATCACAAGTAGATTAATACATTAAACAAAACCTTAGGGAAATCACAAATATTTCCTTACAAGAGAGGATATCTGGGTAGAATCCTTCCTGTGAGTATATTCTTGTGATTGGACAAAAATATCACAAGTAAAAACTTCTTCTAGGTACCATTATATAGTGGAGTATCTAGGTTAAAAAGAGGTACTTTAGCAAATAAGTGAAGAACACAAGCTTATACTGAGAGAGGGGGTTAACAGTATAAGATAAAAAAATTCCTTTCAAACGAATAACTACAATAACATGAATGCAATAATAAATCAATGCGCAATTTCCATACATATAAGAGACAATTATTTTACGTGGAAACATCAATTTGGGAGAAAACCGTGATAAAGTATTGCTTATATTTTCTTCAACAAATTTTGTGGGCACCAATCGATAGGAGACACCAATACCCTAGTACATTTTTTTTTGGCACAAACCAATAGGATACACCAATCCCCTATATAGGTTCATGGACACCAATCCCCTATACAATTTCATGGACACCAATCCACAGGAGACACCAATCCCCTATACAAGTTTATGGATACCAATCCATAGGAGACACCAATACCCTATACAAGTTCATGGATACCAATCCAAAGGAGACATCAATCCCCTATACAATTTTATCGACACCAATCCATAGGAGATACCAATCCCCTTGAGGCACCAACATCACTTAGATTTTCTCCAAAATTAATCACAACCACTACTCAAATATGCTCCCCAATATGCTCACAAACACTACTCAAATATGCTCCTAAATCTGCTCACAAACACTTCTCAAATCAGCTCCCAAATATGATCAATATCTATTAATTATAATCCCTTCTATACCTTGCTCTTACTCTGTAAATTCTTCCATTTTATTGAGTTTTCTTTCTTCAACTGAAAGCAATACAGACATATTCTACCCATAATTATTTTAACTTCATGAACATATAGAGGATTATATGCACTAGTGTATAAAGCTTCAAATGACCAATATG
Source organism: Wollemia nobilis (assembly GCA_028583015.1). Lineage (NCBI taxonomy): Eukaryota > Viridiplantae > Streptophyta > Pinopsida > Araucariales > Araucariaceae > Wollemia > Wollemia nobilis. The sequence goes on along the minus strand of JAQPPZ010000691.1, from coordinate 105,850 downwards.
TTTTTCACATTCATTAAGTTTTTTGCTTCCACATGTCTTACATTTATCACAATTTAAATTAGTCTTAGTCTAGCATTGGATTACTTACTTGCATGTTGAATTGGAGAAACTAATACTTTGATTTTATTCCACTATCATGTGCACATTTTTTACTCTTGAGATGGCTGAATTGTCCTTCCTTATTAATTGAATGCTTGAGTGAATATGTGCACTTAATCCTCTTAGTCTATTCTTTGATGCCTTGACTTGTTCAAATTTGTGCCCTCTAAATCTGCCTCAATAATGATGATCTTCCTTTTGTATATGCTTTCCAAATCTACCTTGACAAAATGATTTTCCTTTTGTATGTGCCTTCCAAATCTACCTCAATTATTTTTCTTTTTCCCTTATTTATTTAAATATCAAATCAAACACTTTAAACCCTTATCACTCCATTTTAAAACATACATAATAAATCTTAGTTTAAAATAACTCTGTATATCTCCCTTTTAAAACTTACAAAATAAAAATATATAACAACAAAAGGACTCCTTATATCTCCCTCTTAAAAATTGCAAAATAAAACTTTATTAACAACAAAATGACTCCTTATATATCCCTTTAATAAAATTTAACTAAAAAAATTACCTTGCACAAAAAAAATTTAGCAAGTCACCAAAGGGATTTGATCCTTGGACCTCTAGTAGTGCAATACCCTAACACAACCTCATGACCAATTGAGCTAACCCAGTGGGTGAAAATAAAGGGCGCAATAAAATATTTGAAGCCTTTGTTGTGCTATCTCAAACATCAATTGCACATCAAAACAACCATCAAGGAGATTTGACCCTCAAACCTTTTGTATTGTAGCACCCTAACACAGGCTTGTAACCAATTGGGCTAACCCACTGGTTGAGATCAAAGGGAAAAATAAAATATTTGAATCTTTTGTACCTTGCACTTCAATCACACAACAAAAAGATGATCAAGGAGATTCAAACTTTGGATCTTCTACACTGCAGCACCCTAACACGGGATAGCAATTGACTAGGCTAACCTAATAGTTGAATTTAAAAGGGCATAATCAAATGTTTGAACCTTCCTTCAGATCGTTGCTACACCGCTAAATGTCCTTTTGAATATTCAACTTGCACTCCTCTTCGGGATGTCCTCCCTTCTCTTCAACTCTATGCTTGATCTTATATCGAAGGATAATTGAATTGTCTTCATACTACAAAATGAATTATTGGCCGTGTATAAATATTATTTCACTTTGCTATTTGCACCCAAGGAGGTCAACCAATGCATATTAAACCTTTGAATTTCAAATTCACTTTTATATGGTACTCAAATTGGCACATTCTCTTTTATACTATAATATTTAAATCTATGATTTAAATATCATAATACTTGAATATTTAAACTTTTACTCAAAATATATTTAAATCCTTTTATTTAATTATAAACCTTCCACTTTAATATTTAAATATTTCATTTAAATATTAAAGCATATAATTAAATCACCCTTGAATTTATCTGCCTTGACACCAATGACAACTCAATAATTATAACAATCTCCCCCTTTGTCATTGATGACAACCTTGCAAAGAAACTGACCTTTACTGAAATAGGATCACAAGTTGCTCTCCCTTACTGAAATTACAAGCTACTCCCCCTTACTAAAATTCTCCCCCTTTGACATTAGTGGCAAAGGCTCCTCAGGGCTGAAGTATAAGACATTTGACAATGCCCCCGTACTCCCTACTCTAACTGAGAAAATCAATGATGAGATGCGAGTGAAACTCCCAAATTACTATGCTCCTTTTCTTATTCTATTTTCTTCTTCCAAACTTTGGAGGTCATATTATTTTGAACAGGTTGAATATTCTCATTCTTGCTTGACTTCGGAAGTTCATGAAACATTGTTCTACACAATCTAGTTGTATGCCCAAAATTATTATATTTGTAACATATGATGTTGTAGTCCATGAGAGGTGCAAATGAATTTAAATTCCTCTTGGTAAAACCAAATCATTCTTAGTACAGACCCTACAATTTACAACTTTATGACCAAATTGGTTACATGAGAAACAATAACCATGGATGAAATATTGAAACCTGTCTGATTGCCTTAGAGGATATGGTTGCATGGTTCTATCATTGTTGTTTTTGTGATGGGCCTTGGTCCATGATGATGCTTTGTTTTATTTCTTCTTGATGCTTCCACTTCTCAACATGTCGGTATTGTTCTTAGGCTCTTCTTTACTTATTTTATTTGATTCCTATGTTTATTTTGAGCTTGAATCTACATTTTGTTTCTTTTGACTTTATTCAAAACCAAGTCTAGTATTTATAATCAAAGATCTTTATTCTTTGATAATATCATCTATAATTTTTGTGCTTTTCTCAAGCATAATATTTTACTTTAGCTTATCATTAGATTCTTCCACTTCCTTCCTTGAAGCAGAGTTACATTAAACAAACACATACAATCCAGAAAAGATAGATAAAATCACAAATGAGCCAAAGATTTCTTGCATTCTATTCCAAAAAATAGAGCTTTCAGATACTAACCCCTTACAAATTCGAAATTTCCCCTTTTTAACTTTGTTTTCCCTTTTTCCCACCTAAAACCATCAAAATTCAAATTTGAATTTTGGGGGCAACTTGCCGAGGTCATAACTTCACGCTCATTGACCCGATTGACTATTACAACATGTTTTCAAAAATGGCATGAGACGATCTAATCAAGACGGTTCTTGGCTCCTTGTTCCAAGGCCTGTGTCTAGCCAAAAATCCTCAAATTTGACCTCTAACACCTTCAAAAATCTCCTGCAAGTTAAACTAGTTTTACTAGTTTTACAAAATTAAACAATTACAATTTTTTTTCGGGTGATGCAAGATCACTCTTACACCACTGGATGCTCCTATATCATTCCTTAAAGAAACAACTTCATATTTCAGTTTTTCACATTCAACCTCTTTTGCCTTTAACAACTCAGCCATACATTCTTCAATTTGCTTTACCTCTTTAACTTTAAATTGCAAGTCAATGTGTTTTTGCTATAACTTTACCTTTGTCAATTCATTCTCTTGTACTTGAGTCTTCAATATTGATTTATTTATAAGACTTTTCAACTCTTCAAGAGCAACAACAAGTTCCTCTTCTATGTAAACTATGGCTTCCTCTTCATTTTTTGGATCTCTCTCTTTTTCTTGATTTTCGTCAACAAGAGCATCTTCTTTCTCTTCTATAGCCAAAAATAATATTTCTTCTCTTTCACTATCGGAGAGGCTTTCATCATTGTTGGAAGAACTGTTTGCTTCCTCAACATAAAGACTCTTCTTGTACCTTTGAAAAATCTTCTTCTCATGCTTGCTTTGATTGTGCCTATTTTTCTTTTCATGATAAAATTTTATTTCTTTCTTTTTCTTGTATTCCTTTTCTTCTTCACTCATAATTCTTCCATATTATGGGCAATTAGATGCATAGTGACCAATATTACCACATTTAAAACAATTCATATAATGCATATCTTTATGTTTTCTTGGACCCTTCTTATTTCTTTGTACAAAGTTAGATTCTTCTTCACTGCTTGATTCTTCACTTGACACTGGTTGTTTATTCTATGTATTATTTTAAGCTTTAAACACGGCCTCCCATTTGGATGTTTGATATTTTTTAGTCCTCATCTCATAGGCTATAAGAATTTTGTGTAGCTCATCCATGCTTAAGGTTTTAAGATCCTTCATTTTTTCAATCGTCGAGACCTTTGCATCAAACCTAATGGGAAGTGACCTTAATATTTTTTGAACAATATTATAGTCTTCAATACTTTCTCCAAGTCCAAAAATGGTGTTGACAACTTCACCAATTTGGAGTAGATATTTAGTAATATCATCCTCATATTTCATCTTCAAATATTCAAAATTCCTCCTATGGATTTGAAGTTTGCCATTTTAACCTTGTCATCTCCTTCATATGTTATTTGTAACTTGTCCCAAATTTCTTTTGTTGAGGTGCATTGCATGACTTTCACAAAATTTGATTCACATAACCTACTTAATATTGCATTCATTACCCTGGCATTATTTTCAAATGGTTTCTTGCCATATCAATATGTGGGAGGAATAATAGGTGGTGTGAACCCATCCTCAATAGATTACCATATATCATAGTCATTTACCATCAAATAAGTCCACATCCTCACACTTCATAAAGTATAGTTAGTTCCATCAAAAAATGGAGACCTATTTGATGAAAAACCTTATTGGTCAGCCATGTGTGTTCATGTAAGATCTTCTTTCAAGTTGTTAGGCTTTCACGAAGGAACCCTCTCTGATACCAATTGAAGAACACAAGATTATACTGAGAGGGGCAGTGAAAATTATAAGATAAAAAATTTCTTTTCAAATCAATAACTGAAATAATAAATAAATGCACAATTTCCATACACATAAGAGATAATGCTTTTATGTGGAAACACCCTTTTGGGTGAAAACCATGACAAAATATTGCTTATATTTTTCTTCAACAAATTTTTTGTGCACCAACCCATAGGAGACACCAATCCCCTTGTACAAGTTCATGGGAACCAACCCACAGGAGGTACCAATCCCCTATACAAGTTCATCGACACAAATCCATAGGAGACACCAATCCCCTATACAAGTTCATGGACACCAATCCACAGGATACACCAATCCCATATACAAGTTCATGGACACCAATCCACAGGAGACATCAATCCCCTATACAATTTTATGGACACTAATCCATAGGAAACACTAATACCCTATACAAGTTCATGTATACCAATCCATAGGAGACACCAATCCCCTTGAGGCACCAACCTCACTCAGTTCTACTCCAAAACTGATCACAACCACTGCTCAAATTTTCTCCCAAATATTTCCATTAACACTGCTCGAATATGCTCACAAACATTGCTCAAATCATCTCCCAAATATGATCAATATCTATTCATTATAATACATGTTGTATCTTGATTTTAATCTTTAAATTATTCCCTTTTCTTGAGGTTGTTTTCTTCAACTAAAAGCAATACAGACATATTCTACCCATAATTATTTTAACTTCATGAACATATAGAGCATGATATGCACTAGTGTAGAAAGCTTCAAATGACAAATATGTTCTTCACATTCATTAAGTCTATCACATCCACATGTCTCACATTTATCACAATTTAAATTAGTCTTAGTCTACCATTGGATAACTTACTTGCATGTTAAATTGGAGATGCTAATACCTTGCTTTTATTCCATTATCTTGTGCACCTATTCTTCTTATTGAGATGGCTGAATTGTCCTTCCTTATTAATTGAATTATTGAGTGAATATGTTCACTTAATCCTCTTACTCTATTCTTTGACGCCTTGACTTGTTCAAATTTGTGCCTTCCAAATTTGCCTCAATAAATATGATCTTCCTTTTTTATGTGCTTTCCAAATCTGCCTTGACATAATGATTTTCCTTTTGTATGTGCCTTCCAAATCTACCTCAATAATTTTATTTTCCCTTTTTATTTAAATATCAAATCAAACACTCTAAACCCTTATCACTCATTTTAGAAAAATACACAATAAAGCTTAATTAAATATAACCCCTTATATCTCCCTTTTAAAAATTACAAAATAAAACTTTATAAAAACTAAATGGATCCTTATATATCCCTTTTAAAACTTGCAAAATAAAACTTTATTAACAACAAAATGACTCCTTATATTTCCCTTTAATCAAATTTACTTAAAACCTTTACCTTGCACAACAAAAATTTAGTAGGTCACCAAAGGGATTTGACCCTTGGACCTCTAGTAGTGTAGTACCCTAATGCAAGCTTGTGACCAATTAAGCTAATCCATAAAATGAAACTAAAGGGCACAATAAAATATTTGAAGCATTTATTGTGCTATCTCGAATAGAAATTGCACAAGAAAATAGGTGTCAATGATATTCGACCCTCAAACCTTTTGTACTGCATCACCCTAACACGGGATTGTAACTAACTACACTAATCCACCGGTTGAGATGAAAGGGTACAATAAAATATTTGAACATTTCATACCTTGCACTTCAATCACACAACAAAAAGGCCACCGAGGAGATTCAAACTTTGAACCTTCTACACTGTAGCATTCTAACATGGGCTAGCAACCGACTGGGCTAACCCAATGGTTGAAATTAAAAGGGCATAATAAAAAATTTGAACCTTCCTTTAGATCGCTACTATGCCATTGAACATCCTCTTGAATATTCAACTTGCTCTCCTCTCCATGACGTCCTCCCTTCTCTTCAAATCTGTGCTCAATCTTATATCTAAGGATATTAAAATTGTCTTCATACTACAAAATGAATTATTGGCCTTCTATAATATTATTTCACTTTTCTATTTACACCCAAGGAGGTCAGCCCATGCATATTAAACCTTTGAATTTCAAATTCACTTTTATATGATGCTCAAGTTGGCCCATTCTCTTTTATATTATAATATTTAAATCTATGATTTAAATATAAACTTTCCACTTTAATATTTAAATATTTCAGGTCCGAGGTGTAGACCAATTGGTTCATCCAAACCCCATAATGGGGGCGGAGGTCCAAGGTTCAAATCTCGGGCCTCGCCGGACTGAATGCTTGTCCCTTTCCTGGTGCTTTTAGCAACGTAAAAGGTTTAAAATGATTGTGGCATGGTGGTTATAGGGGTGGACTGCACAAAGATCTGTGTGGTGGATTTTGGGGCGAACAACACAAAATATTGTGGCAGCCATAAAAGCTGGATAACCTACCTGGATTCGTGGTGGCTACCTATTCCACCATGTAAATTTAAATATATATATATATATTTAAATATTAAAGCATATAATTAAATCACCCTTGAATTTATTTGCCTTGAAATCAATGACAAATCGATAATTATAACAATAAGAAATAGACTAATACCCTCACCAAGTATCAACCTAAATCCTTGTTGTTATTCTAAAACCAATGATGTATCATGGAGGTTCCACTGAGCATATAATTAAACTATTACTATATTCAATCCCTTCCCATGGTAATCATACCTTGCATTAGAGCAACACATCGAGCCATTCAAGAGCATGGGATTTAGCACAATTATGGGATTTTAGAAGTTTTTTACAAGGCCAACTCCTTGTTAATATATGATCTTCAAGGTATTGCTACTCTACCAAAGGAAAAATAAATGCAATAAGTTAAGCAAACTCAACAAACTAAAATAAAAAGAAACAATGTACCAAGAGATATGCTAAGATCTTTTTACAACAATAGGCTTGAGTATTCTCCTCAACACAATGAAGAGAAATCAAAATATACCAGTAATATACATGTATGAGTAGGTGGCTCTCACACGAGAGCTAAGCTAATAAGTGACTTAGTTTAAAAATAGACACAAACCCCTCATACAAACATACACTAAGCACACTTGATATTCACTTAAAATATTAAAAAAACACACACAAACACATCCATGAGTCTACAGGTAAATTCCAAAAGTAGACAGAGAGAAATGAAAGAAAAGCCTACAAATACATAGAACTACAAACTTGTTGATTCTTTACAAATCTAATACTATTGTTATTTATAGATTTACATGGGAGGATTTTCCCTCTAGAATTATCTAATATTAGAGTTGATAATCCCATCTACTTTTCCTTAGGATTGTAATCATTAAATTATGTACTTCCTTGACCATGATGACCGATCAAGAAGATTATTAGAGTTATACTTCTTGAATATATGTCCAAAACAATAACTATGGTCATATTTAAGTAGGTGATTTTCATCTCTTCAATCGAGAAAGTCATTAATTCATCTTACCTACTCTTGCCACTTGATTTGACTTAGTTATTCATGTCCCCTTGGTATTTCAACATCTCTTGCAGATTGATTAGGAGTTTTATCCATTGTATTATATTATCTCTCAAAATATTTGATATTGGGATTTATCTTGAAGATGGATTCCTTTGGCACTCTTTTGACCATTTATCAAAAATTTCATTGAATGGTCCTTTGTAGAAGTTCTAATCATTAGTATTTATTTCGAGATTGTTCTCCATAGACGTATATAATACTCCAACCATTTGTTATAGATGTTTTACCTTAGTCGCAAGTGGGTAGTGGTGAACCGCTACAAATACTAATTTAAATAATTTTCAAATATTTTTTAAAAGTTTCAAAATATCCATTCTAACTAGGACCAATTTTAACCCTAGTGAAACTATGGAAAGATAAGGTGAAGCAATATTACTTAGAAATAAATATAGATTAAACAATTCAATGTAAGAATTTTATGTTAATAATTCAAATGAATCTATAATAAATTTAATTAGAAAATTTAATATTACTTCTTTTAATTACTATACACACATATATATCGTTGTAGTTTTAATCTAGTTCTTTTAAAGAAAACCCAAAAAATTAATCTCTATAGTATCCCACAAAAACCTTTTAATTATTATATATTACTTGCACAAATTTTCATTAATGTTGAGAAACTATTAATTATGGAAAAACTTCTTTTGAATTCAAAATTCTATAAAAGAATTCAGTTTTGAAGATAACACTAAAAAATTGTTTCACTAAAGTCAAAGTATAATTGACACAGCATTATTTATCTTTTATTTCATAACCTAAAGGCATATTTTAATAAATTTTCAAAATCTTAGGTAACATCAATCCAGTTTAAGTGATGTATTAATAATTATTTAAAAATAGAAATAATCATTCTAATTATTAGAGTGCAACAATTTAACCTTAAAATAAGTATTAAAGGTTGATAATACATTTTGAGATCAATTAAATTATAGAATACCAATGGAAGATAGTCTTCATATAAACTTTCAAGTGCTTGAAGTTGAATATTGTATTATATCACTAGAGGATAAATTTAAATTAGCTCTTTATACATAAACTTTTATTAAACCTATTTTAGTCTAATTTTATGTTTTTCATTTACAATATTATAGAGGATAATTTTATTGTTTAGAGTTGTTAAATATATTATAATATTGATTTTTAAATTTAAATTAAATAATATCTATCTTTAAATTATATTTATATCATTTATACCTACAATTATTTATTAAAAAATAGGTAATAATAATAATAATAATATTTATTTACTTTTGTTTTTTAAAAGGATGATAAAGAGGTTTTGAAAGGATCCCTTACCCTTTCAAAAAGAGGCTTGAAATCCAAAATACCAAAAAGGGGATAAGACTAGCACCAATTCCAAGGATGCTAACAAAACATAGATTTTTGTAATTGGGACTAAGATACAAACCAACCAAAATAACAAAAGCTTGCTATTAAGTGAGCCACTTGCACTCCAACCAAATGACATGTGAAGGTAGCCAAAGTTAGTTAGAGGCAATCTATGTTTCCAAATCTCACTTTGTTTGAGTTTTTCAAATCTCACTCTATTTGTATTTCTCCTACCATTACTATGCCAAACCCTAGCCCTCTATGAATTCAAATATTATTATATCTATGTTTTTCTAGATCTTATTTATCTATGTTTTTCAAATTTATGTGTTTCTAGATCTCACTCTATTTGTGACTTTTCAAATCTCACTTTGTTTTTGTTTTCCAAATTTTTGATATTTTAGATCTCACTATCTATTTTTTTATAGAAATTACTCTATTTGTGTTTTTTAGAACTTTTATTTCTATATCTCACTATATCGTTCATCTCTTCATAGCTTCCTACTATGCAATATCTAAAAAAAATGTTAGAATTTTTTTTACTCTTTTACCACAATCTTACTAACTCTTTGTATTCCTCAATTTTCCTTTCAATCTTCTACCAAGATTCCTTTCGTATAAATATTCTTTATATTATTGGATAGAAAAACATTCCCAATATATAACATCTTTAATGATATCATGTATTGTCCAACTAACTAAATTCTCCTATATTAAACCCTTTAATATGTTTAGAGAGTCTACCTCAATGATTAAATTTCTTATCTGCATATTCTTAGCCAATTTGAACCTAGCTAGCAATGCTTCAGTCCGTACCACATGGTTGGTATCTAATCCATAATAATTTACATATTCTCTAATAATATTCTCTTATGAGTCTGTAACGATCCCTTTCTCCCCTTGCCTTTCCTAGATTCCCTTGAGTTGCTTGATTGAATTTTTTACCTTCAATATTTTATTCTTATTACAATATTCTCATACCCCTTCCATCTCCTAAGATTTTAGTTGGTTGCAATTTTATATTTTTATCGTGTTTCATATACTTCCTTAAAATTAATTATATATAAGTTATATGATGTATTAGACTTAATATTCAAGAATTGATCTAAAACTAAGTTTTTTTTTATTTTTTAAGATTCATGATTTCTTCCCAACCAAATCCCCAACATAGAATGATAAGGTACAAAATTCCATAAAATTTCTATTCTAATGTTGTTTTAAGGATTAAACCATTGGGTGATACAATCTAGAATATTATTTGGGAAGACTCATTCTACACCAAATTCTTTTTACAATATTTGTTGGATCCTTCTATAAAGTACACACTCTAGGAAAAAATAATTGACTCATTTTTTCCATAGAGAAGGCACATATTAAGGATTTGAAAACCTATCTTCTATAGATTATCCAAAGTTAGAATTTTATTATAAACCACTAACCAACTGAAGAGCTCAATCTTGGGAGTGATAAAATTTCCCCATATACTTCCCCAATTATAACCTCCTTTTTCCTATGGATATATATTCTCATAACATGGTTTTACATTGTATTAACCTAATGGACCTACTATCGACATTATTTTATCTTCCTTTATTTTTTGACCTAAATAATATTGTCCTAATTTTTTATTTAGTTACTGGACCTCCATGTTTATACCTTTATAATCCAAGCTAAGTGGGATTCATGTTTTCCTCTTTAACTACCTCTATGTTACTTATGAATGTGGATGCCATATTTAATTCTAACATCATACTATATATTATTTCATTTTCTATGATATTTATAGTGCTTTTCTCCAACCATACATATTTCTAAATGGATATATAGTCCCCATTCCCTATCCTCCATCTCACATTTCTCCATAGTAATTTTTTGCTTTCAATTAGGAAAATTTATATTACTAAACCTTTGCAAGGATCTCAAAAAAAACGCACCTTGTGCTTATTTTGATTATCCAAATATTTAGCTAAAATATTTTTTACCCACATGCTGTTAGATTCTCTTATCATTCTCTAGCAAATTTTACCTACTAGAGCTTCATTTAACTCTAATATTTCTAATACCCAATCCTCCATTCTTTTATGGTTTATAGACATTATTCCAATACACCAAAGCTAAAATTTTCTTCTCATCAACTAATGTACAAAGAAATTTTCTTTATATATTATCCAAAATATTGGCTACCTTTATTGAACTTTTAAATATTGAGAGATAGTTGGCTAGAATAGTTTGTAAAACACTCTAAACAAGTTGAAGTTTACGAACTTGGCTTAACAAACTTCCTTTTCACCTAGTTATTTTCCTTGGTATTGACCAATAATATAGTCCCATATAGAGTATTTCTTCTTCCCATAAGATAATGGAATGCTTAAATAGGTTGAAGGTATATTTCCAACCTCACATCCTAAAGATATTGATATCCTTACCTATATTTCAAGGGGTTTTAATAAAGAATAAATTACTTTTGTCCAAGTTCACCTTTTATTGGGAAGCTTCCTCATAATTTTTTAATACTTGTTTGAAGAAATTAGCTTCTTTCATAGCAACTTTCACCAAAACTACAGTATCATCAATAAATTGTTAATGTGATATCGACTCCAAGGAGAAAGCTCATATATCTCCCTTGATACTTCCTTTATTTCTTGCTACTATAATAATTCTCCCTAATGCTTAAGCCAAAATGATAAAAAAAGGTACAGGGATAGAGGACATCCTTTCCTAATACCTCTAATACTTTCACAAAATCCTAATATAGATCCATTCATTGATACTTAAACCATAGGAGTTATTATGCAACTCAAAATCCATCTCCTCCATTTCTCCCCAAAACTAAATTTCTCTAAAATTCATTTCATAAAATCCCAAGAAACCTATAAAATTCTTTCATAATATCTAATTTTATAATCATACCTTGTCTTCTAATTTTATTTAAGGAATGGAGGGTTTCATAAATAGTAATAATACCATAAATAATTTGTCTACCCTGAATAAACCCTTCACATTGTTCTAAAATAATCTGGTTCAAGATAGGTTACATCCTATTAGCCGTGACTTTATGATATTATGAGCAATGTTTCATAATCTTATAGGCCTATAATCCTTAAATTTATTAACCCTCCTTCCCTTAGGAATTAGGACAAGGAAAGTATTATTCAATTCTCTCAAAACCTTACCCAATATTTGAAAATATTGGATAGCTTCCACTAAGTCCTCTTTAATAATATCTCAACATGCTTGAAAGAATATTGCTAGAAATCCATCAGGTCTAGGAGCTTTGTCCCTTTTCATAGAGGAAATAGCAATTATAATTCCAACTTCACTTACCTAATCCAAATTTTTTTTATTTACTTCTTCTGAAATGAGATTAGGGATATGCTATAGAATTATTTTTGTATCCTCCTCATTAATGTCCATATTTGATGTAAGAAAATTTCTATAATGGGAAATTGATTCTTCTTTTATTTTTTTATCATAGTTCCCTATTCATAAATGATTTTATTTATTTTATCAACATATCTATGTTTGAAGGTGGTGGCACAAAATTATCTAGTGTTCCTCTCCCCCTCTATCAACCAAATGGTCCTATATTTTTATTTCTAAAACATTTCATCTTTAGCTATTAAATAGTGGTATTAAAATAGCATAAATTTCTTTTCTTGGTATAAATAAATAGTTATAGATCTCAATTTATCCTGAATTTCTCTCTTTTATTTGAAAATATTTCCAAAAATTACTTTGTTCTATAATTCCCCAGTTTGTTTCCCATTTTTTAGCTTCTTCACAAGCCAATACATGCTAGATCCATGAATGGGGATGTTCAACTATTCCTTCAATGTATTCTTAAACTTAGGGTGAAGTAACCACATCAATTAAAATCTAAAAGTATTGTGTCTTTCATTATTTAGGGTATTTATTATTAAGGTAAGAGGTCTATAACCAAATCCTATCCTTGGAAACATTGGAAAACAACCATCAATATTGTCAAAGATCCAATTTTCTAAGATGAATAATCTATCCAATCTAACCTAAATAAAGTTATCCTCAAACCTATAACTAGTCCAATTAAATTTGGCATCCTTAAGATCAATATCTATGACCTCATTCCTATAAATGAACTCACTTAAATCATCCATACTTTCTAAAGAACCTTGAATTCCACTAGTATTTTATCCAAGAGATAATAGAGAATTAAAATATCCAATTATTATCCATTTAATGTCTCTAATGTTATTCCTAACTCCATCTAATTTCCTCCATATATCCTTTATCTCTACATGTATTTGAAAAGTAAATATTGGTAATTATAAATAGAAGATTGTCTATTTTAGATGTGAACAAGATAGTTAATTGATATCTGCTACTAACCACAACTTCCCCATCAAACAAATTTAGATTCCAAAGGGTCATAATACCTCCTAAAGATCTCCTAGCTTCCACTTTTGCACCATTTCCTTTTCTCCAAATATAATTCTTAGCACAATCAAAGGTTTGAGAGTTAATATTTATTTCTTGAAGTAAAATTATATTAGATTGGTTATCTTTCCTCAAGACCATAACAAAAATTTACTTTTTAGTAGCCTCCATACCCCTAAAATTCCAAGATATCGTCTTCATTTCTGATTTTTACAAGTGGAATTCAATCCACAAGTTAGCTCTTATCCTATCTATGAACCATTTTGCAGGACTTTAATAGTATCTATTTTCCTAATTTCAATTAGAGCCTTCTAACTATATTTTTGGAGTCACTTCCTATATTTAAAGCTTTTTTGGTATTTATTGTGATTCTTATGTTTGGTTATTTCTCTATATTTACTCCTTTTTATTTTAGTTTTTTTTGGTAAGTTAAAAATTTTCATTGATGAGGGCATTTGAAAGGCACCCTAACACCTTAATACATCAGATGAGAAAAAGGATGCATAGACCACAAAAAAAAACAAGCATCCTTGAGGACCTGGGAATGGAAAGGAAAGCATGAACTAACAAAAAAGAAGCAAGGAAAAACCCAAAAGGGATAGAGATGCAAAACCACAAAACAAAAGCCAATCAGGAAATTATAGATTCATTGATGTCCTCCTTCTTGACATCCTTAACATCATCCTTAGGGATGTCCTTGAATATTTCCTTAGCTATTTCCACAACTTTGTCATCCTTAACTTCTGGTTTGGTTTCAGTAGTAGACTTAGCAGGAGTATCTTCTATGAAATTATCACAAAAAAATAGGAGGTTTAGAGCATTCCTATGCTCTTTTATTTGTGAAATTGCTCCTCCAATTGCAGACATGGCACTCTCTAGGTGAGCAATCATGATCGAAGTGGTCTTAATAACATATTTTTGTAGAAACTTCTCCACTAGATCATTTGGATCATCCTCAGCAGTCTGTTGTGGCTTTCCTAGACTCTGGAGTTCTTTTTTTTGAGGTGTTGTGAGCTCCTTGTGGGAGTCACCTCAGCCTTGGTCCTCTTTTTTACCAACAACTCTAGAATCTAGTGTTTATCCTCTCCCTTCTTCCTTTTGGAACCACAGACCTTAGTGACAAGAGTAGATGAAGTATCCTCCTCGGTGTTGTTCGACTGTTGGTCCTACGTAAAAACATTTTCCTTAGGAAATTTATCCAAGATATGGGCATACAACACTTTAAAAAGCCCTTTATGAGAGGGCCATGCTTCCTCCTTTTCACTCGGGTTGTAGTGATGGAGTAATCCATCGACAAAAAAATAAATTCAGGAATATTGAGCTGCTTAACCTCCTTGAAGTGGTTCACAAAGGAAATATGGAAGCTTCTAATTTATGAATTGGGATCATCCACCATTATATACAGGCTTCATCACTTCTTTCCAAGGGGTAGGTAGGTCACCCCGAACCATCCTCTACTTGAAAATACTCCTCATGGGTGAATTTGTCTCAAATTGACTCAACTTGACTTCCTAGTTGTGCTTGTCCCTATGCACTATTCATCCTATCTATGATTGCCCTGTAATCTAAGCCAGAATACCAATGTCCACCTGAAATTCAACACCATGAATGATTACAAAACCTTTTTTCCATGTGGATGTGAAGGCCATTTTGATGCCCCAGTCCATGCGAGGAAAAATATTAAGGAATGGCATGAATCCTTTGTCACTAAGGATAGATTCCATGACTGGTTCAATGGAAAGTGAGTCTGGCTCAACGAAACACATACTGTCAGGAAACCAAAGCAAGGAAATAAGATAAAAGGATATCTGGTCGGGATGATGTAAATATAAAAGGAATGTGAATAATACTTCCACCATAAAGCTTTTGTAAACCTTTGGTAGGTTTGGAAATTTTTGGAATCCCCCCACCTTTCTCCTCATAAAAATCCAAGATCTAGGGAAAATCACATCCAAGAAAATACAGGTGAAAGGGAAAAATTCCTTTAGTAGCTTGAGTTCCCAATGGTTACACTTTTCCACAATAATAGAAAGTAGAAATGAAACTTAGCTCCCTTAGTGAACTCACAGGAAAAATCTAAAGCAAAATATTTTAGTAAATGGTAAGGAATGGGAGTGGATGCGAGCATAGAAAAAAATAAATGAAAGCGAATCACGAGGTATGGCCATAGGAAAGGAAGGTAGGACCACACATGGATGAGAGACCAATTGCTAAAAAGGATTAGGAAGAAGCAACCCCAGAAGATAGAAGAAAAATAGCTAAAAATGAAAAAAATGGACAATAGGTGGTGACACAGGTAAATGACATGAGGAATAAGAATGACACAAGGGAATGTGTGAAAACAAGACAACCCTCACTAAAAATGTAGAATAATAAGTGCCTTGAAAAGATATAAGCCATTATGGAAAATAGTGGTTTGATAAAGGTGATCATGAGAAGATGCGAAACACATGATAGATTAAGGCCTAGAGAATGCTACATTTTTTATCTTATAAACATTAAATAATGAATATTATGCATTTTTATGATTTTGGAATTTTCCCAACCTAGAAATTTCATCAACTTCACACGGAAGGATGTGAGTCCAAATCAGCATCCTAAGGGCAAAACCTCTAATGTTACCTAATTTATCACTGACTCTGTTAGATTCCCTGAATATGTGTTGGATAATGACTTCATGTTGGAATAGTATTAGGCTTCGAGCCTCCTCAATGAGGCTTCTTACCTTCCACACCGGTGATTTGGAATTTTTTAAATAATTGATAACATTTAAGGAATCCCCTTCTATGATAAATTTTCTTGGGAATTGCTTGATAAATTGAAGACACCTCCATAATGCTTTGCTTCAACTAAATAGTTTGATTGATATCCCAAGGATTCTATGAATGCAAATATGGAATTTCCATTGTGATCCCTTAGAATTCCTCCTGCACTAGTTCTTCCTAGATTTTATTTAGATGCTCCATAAAAAATTTACTTAACCCAATCTTTAGGAGGAGGTGTCCATTTGATGTTATTTCTTTAAATTTGAGATTTACTTAAGTTAGGATTCTCTAATAAAACATGAAAGGATCGAAGTAAGGAAGATTCACATAAAGGGATATGAAGAGGATAAAAAGGTGTTGTAAGAGCATTTTCTTTGGAAAAAAATATAATTCTATCAGTGATGGAATCTAAATCATTGGCTTCCTTGGAAAAGACTTGTCTATTTCTCTCTAGCCAAATATTCCAAAGATAATGATGAAGGAAAAATTTCCAAATTCCTTTGAGATAGGGATTGCTAAAAGGATTGGGCCATTGAGAAAATAAATCAACTAATAATGGAGGTTTAATCCCAATAATATGGAAATTTTGGAAGAGCTTATTCAGGATTAAACTAGAAAAAAGGATAAAATAGAAAAATGTGGCTTATAGACTCCCAATCAGAAAGGCATAGGAATAATCTATTAGGGAGAGGAATTCCACATTTAATGATATTTTCAATATTGAGGATCCTATCTTGAATATCCAGCCATGAAAAGAAGGATACCTTTGGAGTTAGGTTCTTTGTCCACAGTAGTCTGAAAGTAATAAGAGATTATTAAGGGGTTAGGATAAGTTGATAGGCTGATTTAACCATAAATTCCCCTATGTATGAAAGTTCCTATATTGGTTGATCTCTATAAATCCTTTATGGTAGTGTAAAGACAAATAATAGGGCTTCCAAGGATGAGATTTTTGCTGATATATTGGGACATTAAATCCTTTTCCACGAGTAGGAATCATTAGAGATAGTTAGAAAATTAGCAACCCAATAGAAAAACCGAGGATCAATGAATTCCTTTAAACTCGAAATCCTAGGATTTATAAGAGTATCTGATTTCCTAACCACTTATCCTTCAAAATTTTGATTGATTTCCCATCACCAACCTACGATATTAGGCTCTTTCTTATGAGTTTTTTTATTGCGCTAATGGATTTCCAAAAATTTGAGCCCATAGAAGGTGCCCTGTTACATAAAAACTCATATTCCTATAGGTATTTTCTTTTTACAATATTGACCCATTCCACTTGATATCCTAGAACTAATATCCAAGCTTGTTTTTCTAAGTACCAGGTTTAATAGATTAATCATTCTCAGGTCAATTCCTCACTAATACTTTGGTTTACAAGATTTTTTCCATGCAACTAAGTGAAATATATTCTTATTTTCAGACCCTATCCAAAGAAAATATTTTTGAATTGTTTAATATTATAATAAACCTTAGTTGGGGCTTTACAATTTGAAAGAAAATATACTGGTATGCTCTACAAGCAAGCCATGGTAAGGATCAATTTTCTTGTCTAGGATAATAAATTACCCTTCCAACGTGATAATTGTTTTTGAAATCTTTCAATAAAAATTTTCCAAATGTTTTAAAAGGCATTACCAATGAATAAAGGCAATCCCAAATAATTGGTTGGCAAGGTAGAAATAGCACATCCCAAAATATTTGCTATTTTGAGTTATCTTCTAGAAGGAGTGTTAAGGGAAAATAACTTACTCTTCTATAAATTCACCTTTTGACCTTTCGCTTCCTCATATAGTAGGAGAATATGTTTGATGACCTTAGCTTCAACAATGGAGGAAAAATTGGATAATAAATTATCATCTACGAATTTTTGATGGGTGATAGGATTAGTTTGAGAAGTCAACTTCATTCCATAGATTAATAATGACCTTATAGATACATGAATTGATATTCCTAATGCCTCAGTAGCAATGATAAATAGGATAGGGAATAGAGGATCCCCTTGCCTTAAGCCTCTGTTTCTAGGAAAATATCCAGCAGGTGAGACATTGATTAATATAGAGTACCAAGTAGACAAAATACATCCTTTAATCAAATTGACCCAATTCTAATGAAATCCAGATTTAGTTAAGACAACTAAAAGAAAGCCCCAATTCAGTCTATCATAAGATTTATTCATGTCCAAATTTAATAGGAAGGAAATATTTTTGGTGTGAGAATAAAAATGTAGAGCTTCATGAACAAAGATGATCCCATCCAAAATGGATCTTCCTTGAACCAAACTTCCTTGCCAATGGTCAATAATCAGAGGCATAATGTCCCTCATTCTATTGGCTAAATATTTGGTTAGTATTTTGTATACAACATTACAGAGGCTCACATGCCTGCAATCATTGAAGGATTTGGAATTAGGGATTTTGGGAATGATAGCAATGAAAGTGGAATTAAAACTGTGTGGAATAAACTTAAATGACTAAAATTCTTTAATTTCTTCACACAAATTAGGTCCCACAAAATCCCAAAAATCCTAAAAAACCCTGGATAAAAACCTTCAATACCAAGGGCCTTATCAGGTTTCATGGAAAATGGGGCATGCTTAATTTCCTCATCAGAAATATTGGCTAATAACTTATGATTTATGTCCTCTATAATGGAATGAGGTATATGTTGGAGCAAAAAATCTTTGGCCTCACTAGATTTGCAATGAGGATGAGGGTTTTCAATTAATTACAAAAAATAAGAAATGCCTTCAGCCCTAATTTCCTTGACATTTGAGGTGACGCTTTCATCCTGTCAGAGTTATTCCTTAATTAGATTGTTGATTCTATTCATTAGGGTAGATATGTGGAAAAATTTTGTGTTGGAATCACCTTCCTTAAGCCAGATTACCCAAGATTTTTGCCTCCAAAAAGTTTCTTCGCATTTAAGGATATTATGATATTTTGAAATGAAACTTATTTCTTCATTCCTCATATCATAATCAGAGCTATTACCCATAAAAATATAATTCTCAATTGCTTCTAGGCAATTTTTTATGGCTTGTTTGTTCTCAAATAGGTTTCCAAAAATATATCTATTCCAAATCTTGAGATTTTCTTTGACCATTTTTAGTTTTTACCCCAGTTTCTATGATGGTGACCCTTGAATGTTAGCTCACCACCATTGAATAATTATATCCCTAAAATCCAAGTGTTGCATCCACATGGCTTCAAATTTGAAAGGAATCCTAAAATTTTATGGGTTTTTATTTTCCAAAATAAGAGGACTATGATCTAAGCCAATTTTGATAACAGATTAAATATTGGTGTCCTACCATATTGCAGTTGCTTCCTAAGAAAATATAACTCTGTCAAGTTTAACCTGAATTAATTGGTTGTCACTTCTCCTATTAGTCCATGTAAATTGATTTTAGTTTTATTAGTGATCTCAAAGGACTATTTTTCTATTTCATTTTCAATATTATAAATTGTAATTGACATATTTAAAGAACATTTATTAATATTAGGAGTGAGTTCTACCTTGACATGTTGATATTATTTTAATTACTTTGTAAGGCTTACTATCTGAACTTGATCCTCCAACCTAAAGTCTTTTGGTTTACCTCCATCATATTTCTAATTTGCACTTTACAAGTATATTTCCATCTAGGAATTCTCCTTTGAATTCTTTTGGATATATTTACCACATATTTTATATCTTCCTATGTGCTCCTCTTGGTTATTTTTATCCTTTGATGGACCACGAGCCTCCTTTATATTGTACTAGTCCTATAATTTTTCTATTTGGAGATCAATATATTTCTCACTATTCATTCCATAGATCATGAGTTTCTTTCTCTATTTTTTCTCTTGAGATGCTTTCAATCATGTTTTCTTATTTTTGTAGTTTGTACCTATAGATCAAAATGACTACATTAAAAGAAACATAATGATGAAACTCTAAAAATTTTGAGGTATAGAATATAGGTGTGAACTCATGATCCATCTCGGTATCGCGACCAAAACAACCTAAAATACCATAATTTTTGAAAGTATCACAATATCATGACTTGCATTGATATCATGGTTGCTAAGGTTCTAGAATATTAACAACAACAAGACATCACAAAATTGAGACTTGCCCCTCTATTGTAGCCACAAAGAGTGAGAAGGACCTAAGGCAAACAATTGAAATGATGTCACGACTTGTCAAAAAAATATCTAAAAGCAAAAGTGCATTATGAAGTCATGACTTGTTCCTATTTCATCATCGCAAAGGCTCCAAAGAGAGAAATATGAAGTGATGCAATGATATTGTGATATACCCTAAAATCACGACTATAGGAGGTAGAAATCCCAAGTAGTAGAAGATCTATGATATCACAACTAGTTTTTATTTTACTATCACACAAGCAAGGAGAGCCTATAGATAGGAAAGCAACGTGATGTCATGACATGTTCCTCTATCACAACCATTGTGAAGTTACTATGAATAGAATATTCTATGAGTGGTTCCATTTTGATTTAGTTATTACAAAATCAATGATGACAAACAATCTTGAATAACAAAGGATAAACCATATTTTGAGTTCCTTTGCACTAGCTATTCGCATCCATGGAGCATTATCTTGTAGTTGGGAATCAAACATTCTCTTACATTTTAGACCAACATTGCTACATGATGTCTTACTAGATTTGTCATCCGCCATGTTTGTGTAACAATTTTTTAATATAATTATATTTGTATTTTGCATTTTTGAACCATAGAGGTATTATAAATAGAAGTAGAAGACTCTTTTAAAAAGGGTCATCTCGTAGGCATTTACAAGATGAATGTATAAAGATATTTGAAGGAGCAATACAATAATAAATCTATGATTGGCCTCTAGTTCAATATTTTGTTGTCAAATGTATGTATGAATGGATGGATTATTCCATTTAGTTACTTGAAGGTGCATGGAATTAATTATGTTCTCTAGATTCTTGCATATGTATATTAGTTCTAGAGTTAGCAATCTATGGATTTGGATATTGAATTAATATTAGTCCACATATGATAAAATTGGTTGGTATATTAGGATATTCTGAGGGTTTTTTTATTCATAATATTTATTAATATTCTTGTTGTTGTCTAATATATACCACATCAAGTTCTAGCATTAGCTATATTTATATCTCTTTCAAAACTCTTTACTCCCTCCATCTTATTTTTAACAAGTTAGAACCTCACAAGAACTATTCTTCTCTATATATTGAACAAGTGAAGCTCTGCATATTGCCTGGTATTTCAATTTTAGCCATGTCTTAGGCACAATAATTAACCATAGGAATATTTTAGACTAATAGTTTATGGCATGCTTCGTGGGACCAAATCCCACTATTCACACATTACAGAGATTTTGTGTTTGTATTTGCTCTATTTAAATCTAACTCACTTGGTGACTCTATTTAAAAGACCAAATATAGAAAATATTTTATCCATTTATTGATTAAATATCAAAATATTTGAAAACTATATTAAAAAAGTAATTCAGAAGAGCCTATTGAGTTCCTGAAATCGCATCTTGGTAGCCTTCGACCAAATTCAGTTCTAACCTCTAGACTAGTGTCTTCCTCTACCATCATCATAGGATCAATCAATAATGCAAATCCTACCCCTGCAATTCCTCCTAAAAAAACTACTAGTGGATCTTTCAATCAATAATGCAAATCCTACCCCTGCAATTCCTCCTAACAAAACTACTAGTGGATCTTCCATCACAACCATTCCTACTCCTATAACTTTAGTTAGCATAATAGAATTAATCATTGTTATTCAAAATTTCCAGCCCTACCCGATGTGGAATCATACAATTCATTTGAATCTAACCATTTAGAATCTTATCTCTCTAGCAGCATTGAAGGCACTACCTACTTATCATAGTATGGGAAATACTACTTATGAACATTGCCAATATGTAGCATCATTTGTAGTTATACATAATATTACCGAAGAAAATATAATGATCAAGTTATTGGTTATATCATTGAGAGGGAAAATGCAATATTGGTACAAGACTATCCATGATCAAACCATAACCACATGTTCATTCCTTATATACAAACTCATAGAAGCATACAATGAGCAAGCATATCCTTTCTCCTTGCTTACATAGTTTATTGTTATCCAAAAGCACCCTTAGGAAGAAATAGTTGATTTCAATATTAGGTTTATTCACACATGGAAGAGGGTTCCTAATGGCCTTAGACCTACAAATGAGTAAGCATTGTATTACTATCTAAGAACCTTCAACTCATATTTAGGTATGGTAATAAAGTAGTCTCAAGTATTCACCTTCCCAAAAATCTTTGAAGAAACCCTCAAGGTAGAAAATGACCTTATAGCTATTGGGGGATTGCCACATATAATGATAATGCTTATCTTTCCAAATTTTTCTTAAGTCCCTAGTGTAGGAACAACTTACCCTACAATTGTTCCCATGGTAGATCATCTAAAATGACCTACAATACCTATTTTACCAGTAATATAGACCCCTCATGTACTTCCAAATATACATTTAATACCTTTTTTACCCGCACGTGATCTTCATCTTGCAATCCTCCTAGAAATATAGTCATCCATGAAAAATTTAACGAATGATATAACCTAAATGAAGAGGTGGGAAGCTAATAGGAATTTTTAGTCGATGAGGTTTCCATAAGTATCAAAAGAGCAATATTTTTCAAGAGATAAAAACCCAAAGAGGTCAAGTACAATATATGCAAACTAAGAGGATGAACCATATACATCCTTGATTGAAGATGATTATTGGTGTTCTACATGTAATGGTCCACATTGAGAAACTTCATGCATTATTCACCAACATTATGTGCAAAAGGTGGCTATTGAAAAAGTAGAAAGAACTATGAAGGGATAGGTTAATATGATAAGGGAGATAAACCATAACATCATGATGCCATCAGTGGAGTAGATTGTAGTTTTGACTAGGCCAGGTAAGAAATATCTCCAACTTGATCCCAACAAACTTAATCCTCTGAAAGTACCTTTAGGAGCAAAGACCCAAACTTAAAAGGATAGCTCCTTAGATACTACACTCCAAAATATAGTTTAGATGTAGGAAGTAGAAATCATGAATGAGGGTATGTAGAAATAAACTAAGAGCTAGGATTAGGTAAGAGTTAAACTTAGATATCCTTCCTTAACAAAATATCAAAGGATATAAGCAACTTAAGGGTATAGAAAAAGACACAACCAACTTACAAAAGGAAATTATAGGCATCCTAAGGCACCTATTTATAACATAGTGGAGGAATTAAGAAATACACCTTGAAATGCTAGTATGTATGATGTATTCTTGCTTCCAAGGTAGATTGACTTACTGTAAGAATATTTAAAATCAATAAAAAATAGAAGTAAGCCCCATCATCAATTGAATATATCTTAGGCCATAGGTAAGAACAAACCTCCTCCTTTATATTTGTCTCTTCAAGTTGAAGGATTGGTGGTACATAATTGTATGATAGATTTAGAAGTAGCAATCACGATAATACCTAAGGTTGTGTGTGACATCATGGGGATGGAATACACTAAAAGTATCCTACGAGTTCTATAGTTGGATGACACCCAAATCAAGACTATGGGAGTGATTAAGGATATTCCAATAAAATAGAATACCCCAGATTATAGTTATACAAGAGGTTGTGATGGTGGACTTATAACCTTACTTTGGAATGTATCTATCAAGAGAGTTCATATCTAAAATAGTAGGGTATTTATCCATGGATTACTCACACATGAATATCCCTTTCAAAGGTAGAAGGATTAATATATTCAATGAGAAACCTTCTTCCTTTCACATTGATAAAATTGAAGAAGGTTGTAAACAAACCAATAGTGTAAGTATGATTTTTGAGGAAATTCAAGGATTAGATCTAATGGAAGAAGTTCTAGAAGAGCTCCAAACTAAAAATTAGTTATATTTAAAAGATTTTAATTCTATGATTGAAACAAGGATTAGAACCTATTCAATCACAAAAACTCAAAAGGTTAAGCCTTCAAATTGTCAAAGAAAGTTTTCCCCACAAATCAAATCTAGAAGCTCTTCTTTGATGGTGCCAAATGTAAAAATGGAGTTGGAGTAGGTATAGTGTTGATTTTACCAATTGGGTATGATAAGGTTTTCTCCTATATATTTACATGGAGCTACATAAATAATGCATTATAATATGAAGCACTTTGTTTAGGCCTAATAAAGGCTGAGAAGATAGGGATTAAACAACTATAGATATATGGAGAATCAAAACTAATAATGAATCAAGTCATAAAAAATGTGTTAGAAAGTAGTATTACCTCAAAGCCTACAAGAATAAGGTATGGTATCTATTTGAAGCTTTTGAATATGTAAGCATTAAAACCATTCCTAGAGTGTAAAATACTCATGTTGACCTTCTAGCATCAGTAGGAGCTAATTTTAGCCCAATATCTAATATCATACAAAAATAAAAAATAATAAGGTTGATATATAGACCTTTAGTCCTAGACAAATACACCTTATGCAAGGTATTTTAAAATTATGAATAGGTGTTGAAAGCACGAGGATACGAAAACAAAATAGAAATGCCAAGTGCGATGTATGCAAAAGCAAAACATAATGCTAAGTCCTATGAACTGAAATGCATGAAAGGAGAGACACATCAAAGAATTGAAACAAGATAGAAAGCAAATTTTGAGTACAACCCTTTTTATTAATTTTCTTTAAAATTGGGTTACAATACGTCTCCTCCATTTTGATGACTAGGAGTGTTAAGTAGGTCTCTATTACACCATGGATTGATACGCTTTCTTTCGCGTGCCCACATGTAAAATGGGTGGACCAAATGTCTCTACCGCTTGCGTGAATATGTCTACGGTTCCTTTCTGCCCATCTGGTGTCGATATCCTACATTCAAAGAAACTAAAAAGTATTAGTAGCACCTACGGATGGAGAGAAACATGCGATCCCCAAGGCCTACGATCAGTGCATGCATAAAATGATTAAAACGATAACTAAAACATATCAGAATGAGCTAAAATTTTGATAGACGCAATAAAAAATTACCAAGAAGCCATTGCAAAAGGAAAAATCTAGAAATATTGCACATATTTCTAATCGCTCCGGGGTGGGACAATTAGGACTGTCATAACCTATCTGAAATCCACCTCCTAAATGTCAGGTCTAGAGGCCTCCAAATAACCTACAAAGTTGTGGTTAGGTAAAAAGGGGTATTTTGGGATGACCCAGATAGTCAGATTTTGCTAATTTGGCCTCTATCATCCAAAATTTGATGATTCTCCCTAAATGTTAATGAAAGCAGGAAATAACAAAAGCATGATCAAAAATTGTCAGAATCACATGAAATTTAAATGACAGCATATGTAAGTAACCTAGAATTACATGCAAAATAAAAATTAGGGAAATATTCCATAGATTTCTAATTGCTCTGGGGTGGTATGATTAGAACTACAGCAGTGCGGGGGGTGCCCTGGGGCAGGACGCCCACCGTTTGGGACTCGGTTTCAGCACCAATCCACTTGGGATGGGTCCAAAACCTCTTATGGGGTTGTTTCAAAAAATTTGTTGGGATATTCTGGCCAAATGTTTGGATTTGGGTCCGAATTGCACTTCCAATAATCACCCAATAAGCTCCCTTCCAAAAGAGAGATCAAGGATGTAAAAACATAAACTATGGGTGAAGATGTAATTCGATAGCACTTCATTGCTCCAAATGCTCCTCCTTGTTCTTATTTTTGGGTGATAAGACTCATCAATTTATAGACCTAGGGTCTCTCTTTGAATGCACATGTGAGGGCGCCACTTGAGTTGCTTGTCCTATTTTGGGAGAAAATATTCTTCCTTGATTTAGAGTCTCCTTGCATGAGGCCTCCAAAATCAAGGCATGCATGACTAAAGTGTCTCTCTCTGATTTGAAGTTGTTCCTCACAATTACATGTCTTGAAGTTGCAGTTAAGTGGTGGACCTATCAAGGTTTGAATTTTTTCCAGTCAAACCTACTATTCACCCCACCCTGGGATGAATGCTAATAATCGTCCCTGGGTGGGACGAATACCAGTTTGTAATCATCCCAGGGTGGGACGAGTAGGGAGCACTATGCTAAAAAGGTGCCAAATTGACCTCTGACCTTCCAAAATACTATGGTAGTGGTTAGGACCATTGTTTAACCTCTGGGGCCTGCCCTAGGGGCTATGTATGTCAATTTGATCAATGCTTTTCGTCACATAATCGGATTGGTGTTGTTTTGGTGTCTACAGATGCCCCCTTTTGGGATGCGTTGTGCGTGGTGCAGTGTTGAGCAAAAATAGATAACCAAAGCACTAATGATTAGGGTTTCTTAGTAACCTAACCAACTTTTGATGCCCCAAGTATGGAAAGGGAATGCATTCTTGAATCCTTGTTTCTGATGAGCTAAGGAGCTTAGTTCAAGTGTTAACCTTTTTCAGTGAGGTGTTACTTGATGTTGGACATTTTTTAGTCATGAATAGGCAAAGGGCGCAACCTTTTGTCTATGGGAACCTTGATTTCATGAGTTTATAATACCAAGTATTTGATTAGCTTGTGATTATTGCTTGTTTTCTACCCCAAGCAGGGGCATGATTGTCTTTGTCAATGATCCTTTGAATGCGTGCCATTTCCTTGATTGGGTGTGTTTTTTTTGATTGGTGACTAAGTGTGACTACCCCCTCAAGCGATGAATCAATGAGGGAATGACCGACATGAGAAAAGCGATGAGTCGCTTGACCCAAAATGACTTAGGTAAGGGTGCCTTCAATTTTTTTGCATTGAATGCTTATGTAGTTTTCGAACATTGTGACCTATTTTTGGTGGGTTTGAACCCGTTTTGTGATGCATTTTGGAGCTAAAATTATCAAAAACCGTCCTCCCGTGGAGTGGTCCGGATATGGTAGCCTTATTAGGGAGTAGGATAGTGACAATTTGTGACCCCAACATCTATTTTGGATGCCAATAATGTCAGGCGTAAATGCGCCTTCGTTCGGCAATGTTATTGCTATTTTTGGTTGGGTTTTGACCCTTTTTGGGATGTCATTTGGGGATGAAATTCTCAAAAATCCATCCGCTAGTGGAGTGGTCCTACTATGATAGACTTCTTAGTGAGTTGGATAGTGAGTATTTTTGACCCGAACATCAATTTTACATGCCAATAATCGTAGGTGCAAAGGCCCCTTTGATCGATAAGTTTATTGCTATTTTTGGTGCATTTTGATGTAGTTTTTGCTATTTTTGAATTTCTTGCTCTGTAATCATCCCTGGGTGGGACGAATACCAGTTTAGTAATCATCCTAGGGTGGTACGAGTGCTAACTAGAGTTCTCATCTAGGGGGACCCCCATTCTTTTTGGGGTATCATTCATCTCTACCTTATCTTGAAGAAGTATTACAGGGCAATGAGAGTTTCCCTAAATCTCAAAAATTTGGAATGAGTTATATTCCTAACCTAGATGTACCCTCAAGTGTTCCAATATCTAACCATCATGCTAATAAATTTCATTCTAACCTCACAAGCATGAGTATAGGTTTCACTCAAAATCTTAATCCCACAATCTCTCATCCTTGATATTTTAATTATTTCACTTCAAGCATCTTAGGATAAATTCATATGATGTTGATCTCAATATTTTATATCCAAATACATCAATACTATCTTTATATCAATTATAAAGGTCCTCTTATCTCTCAAAATATACCTTTTGTGCAATAAAATCAGGTTTCTTTTAAACTTTAAACTCTAACTTCTCAATTAGAGTTGCTAAAACAACAAAAAACCATAATCTAAGGGCCTTCTCTAATCATAAGTACTCATATGATAACTTGTGTAATCAACCTCTAGATCCTTTTGTAGTTAGTTGCTCTTTCTATAACATCCCAATTTTTACCCTACTTTGTGTTTGCATTATATAGCTTAAGGTTTTGATTTCATAGAGGTAATTATGAAATAAAAATAGATAAAGTATGCTTGGCTAAACTAGGAGAATTTGTTGCTAAATATAAATTGTTAGTGGCATTTAAGGCATTTACTTGAATGTTTCTTTGTCTCCTTAGTTAGTTGAGAAATTAATTACTAAGATTGGTTTACTTGGTTAATTAAGATCTTTAATTTGTGTTAAGCTTGATTAGTGGACAACATTAAAGAAGCATTAAATTTAGTGCTATTTTATCCCTAGATTAGTTACAAGTTAATTGTGATTAATTAAGTTAATTAATTAGTTACTTAGCAATGAAGAAAATATTAGTTGAAGAATTGGTATGTGTTGGGTTGTGATTGGACCACCTCGTTTTCAAAGTCAAACTAACTCCAATTTCTAGACAACATTTATGATGGGCTCATCTTCAACAATTTTTAATAATAAAATAATGGTTATGGGGGGAGGGTGAGTTCCATTATAAATAGAGGCATTTGGGAAGGCATGGACATAATGATATTTTTGGAGTGAGATCAGGGAGTATGCTCTCCAATAGAAATTGGATCAAAAACCAAAAGTCTCACATTTTTTGCAAATTGGTTTTGGAAATCTAGAGGTTCCTAGGGAGTATGCTCTCCGGGTTTTACTCGGATCAGAAACTAGAAGGGCCTCATGATTTACCTTAGTTTTCCTCACCTTGTTACTTTGTTTGAAAAAAAATAAGTCATGTGGGACAAAGAACTGGGGGTCTTGCCAGAGCTTGGGACAAAGGAAGTCAACGAAAGATCCAGGTCAGGATTATGAATTCCAGATACCCTATAGATAATAAGTATGCTTGATTAAGGAATGAAGAGATAATATAGAAGTAGCCATACTATTGTAAGGGATAAAGGGTTTAATGGAATATACAAAAAGAGATAATATAGAAGTAGCCTTACTATTGTAAGGGATAAAGGGTTTAATGGAGTATACAGAAAAGCTTTGAGTATAAGATTGTTGTTGTTCTGCAATTTGTGAGGATTCTTGTCTGAAAACATGGTTTGCATTAGCTTTATGTAAAAATGTTCTTCTAAATAAATTTAGAGGTTTCAAGTTTAATGGACCATTTTATAAAGAAACTTATGAAATTGAATATGACTTGATGTGAGCTTGTATGGGTAAGGTGGAAGCTTACGTATAGTAGGCACATGGGCTAAGTCTAGGTTTTATTCTAAAAAAAAAAAAGAAGAGTGACTCTTGAATGTGTTAGAAACAGAGTGGTCTCAAGTTTTATATATAAGAAGCCTTGTTCCATGATCTTGAGTGCAAGTTTACCTTTGGTAAGAATGCTCAAGCCCCATTATAGGACTCTCATGCCCTATGTAGTACGTTTTGGATAGCCATGTCATAAATCGAGCGATCTGGTTGCGGGATGAGGGATAAGAATCACTCTATTTGTAGATATGAAGGTCATTGGTAATGTTTAATAAATTGGATTTATTATTAAATATGTGGAAAATTACTAGAAGTTTAATAACTTGGATTTCAGTTTAATAACAACTGTAACATGTGGTAAATTACAACTTTAATTTAATGGATACTTTAATGTTTAATAAACATGTACAACTTTAATTTAATGTATAACTTTAATGTTTAATAAACATGTACAACTTTAATTTAATGGATAACTTTAATGTTTAATAAACATGTACAACTATTACTAGAAGTTTAATAAACTTGGATTTGTTATTAAATAAAAAAAAAGAAGTTTAAGTTTACCCAAGGAAAATTTATATGGGTAGCTTGTCCATTTATGGTATAAAGTTTTGAAATGTTCATGAGTCTATGAATATCTCTAGTCATGAACAATATTAATATGACACAAAATTGTTTGATGAAATCCAATGCTACATATATATGTATATGTCACAATATAAGAAGTTATTTCTAGGTTGAAACTTAGAGTGACTTACATTAAAGGGAATAATCCTTTTTGAAAATATGTGGTAAACATAGTTTGGTCTACTCTTAGAGAGTTTGATTGATTATGATGGATGTTTTTGGCCAAATCTAGCAAAGATGCTAGTAGTGGATTCTTTTGACATTGTGATTTTATGTTATGAACAAGATTGTTTAAATGTTATTTTTGGGTGCTTATGTCTCTTGAGTCTTGGTAACAAAATTGTATAATGGCACATTTTACCATACTATGATTCCAATGCATTGTACAAATAGAATCATGTTTACACAATCATGCATGCTAAATTAAGAAATAGAATATTGTGATGGCATAGTCTAATATGGGAGAAAGGGTAACTGGGTTGCATTTCTTGGGAACATATGGGGGTTCTCCGTAGCCATGTCAATGAATGCAGTTAGTATAGATTTAAGAGCATATTTTCTATGTGAGGAAATATGGGATGAAAGGAATGGGAAAAGTTCATTCTTAGGAAAGTATGGGATTTCCTACTCTTGAATTGTGTTGGATGCTTGGTTGTTGAAAAACTATATGCATTCTATGGATTACTGTTGCATGGCATTTTGTAGTTAGATATGCATGTTCATAATTTGGATTCTCTTGATCTCGAGTAACCTATCACCTAGTATTGGTTGGACTGCGACAACTATTCTTGAAGAACCTGATGAACCTGAAAGAGAGTTGAAGACCAGAAGAAGTTGTTATTGTATTCAACTCAATAAGGCTATTGTTGTGACATTAAGAGCTGTCTGCAAAAGAAATGATGTAATAGCTTGTAGGAATTTATGATTCATTGAAAAAGGTTTCATAATGTAACTTTTGAATATCTGATTGTATAGGCTATAATCAGTGTAAACCTCTTTGAAGTATTATGTTCTGAAAATAAATTGTTTACCTGATCTAATATATATTACTTGAATTCTCAAGTGGTTGCTTTGAGTATGAATGGTTAAATTAGATCTTTATAATTCTGTAAGTATAAATGTGGAAACATAGGATGAACATAAACATATCAAAGATTATACAAATGAGAGATCTAAATAGTTAATAGTCAATGAGATAAAGTGGTAGACAACATATGTCTACGAGAATCGGTTGGATGATTCCCTTAACAAACCATATGGGGTATGGTTGGCTGGTTAAGCACTACACCTAAAAATATTATATCATTGGAAAATAATGAATAGTCATCAAGGCATACACTTAAATTTAGGTTGAAAGATACCTATGGTTAGGTTGAAAGATACCTATGGTTAAGTTGAATGATACCCATGGTTAGGTTGAAAAGATACCTATGGTTGGAACTAGTTTAACTTAGAGTTAAACTTAAAAAGGGAAATGAGCGTTCTAGTTGAAATAGATTGGAAAATTCTCGTTGATCATTATGGGATATTGGCCACTCCCATACACATGGATAAACTCTGATCAAGTTGATTCTTGTGTGGTGCATAGCCTTGGAAACTCATGTGACTACTTATTTAATGGAAAAATATATAAAAGACTCTCATACGTATGTAAGTTTGTAAAAAAAAAGATGATGGTTAGTTTTGGTTGAGTAATTTAGGGTTATTACAGTTGGTATCAGAGCCTAGGTTAGATAGGCGTAAAACTCTAAATTTGATGTCTCTAAATTTGATATGTAAAGTAAGGATAGAGAAATGGTGCGGATGTAGAAAATGAGCAAGTCTTGCCCCCCATGTTGAACCCCTGGTGAATCAGATTGGAAGAGCTAGATGAACCCTCCACTAACATGGGTCTTAAGCGGTGTACTTGATGCTCTTTTGGGGATCGTACTTGCCATTTGAAGCTCTAAACCAAAATTATTCCTTACTTAGTCAAGATGTTGATATTCAACTTAAGTCATCATATAGAAAGGAGAAATACTTTAGAGCTAACAAAAAACTTTAGTTAGTATAAGCCTTCGGTATAATATTACGAACTAACGCATCTCTTTAACCAGGGATTATGCCACCAAAACTTGGTAGTGGAGCAAAGATACCTCCTCGAAGATCTCGGCTAGCTAGTCTTGATAATTTTGGAGAGGGTCATGTGGGAGAGAGTTCAGGAAACCTTGAGGGGATGGAGAATCTCACAAATATGGTTTAGAATATGCAAGGTGAGATGTCAACCTACAGAGAGCAGTTGACATGATAGAACAATTTGTTGGAAGTTCTTAGGGAGGAAATTTAGAGAAATAATAATAGGGCACCCGAAGCACCTGCTGAAGCAGTTATGGAAGAACCAAATGACCCTGATCAGGTAGTTAGAACTCGTATTAATGTTGAATTAGAGAAAGACCTGAAGCATGTTAAGGTTAGAAAATTTTTAGGAAAGGAAAGTGGAGATTCTATTGAATCATGGTTAAATGAACTAGCAATTTACTTCTCTATGAGAAATTACTCCTCAACCACAAAGACAGTCTTTGTCATAGGACTTTTGATAGAAGTTGGGTTGGAATGGTGGGAAACTTACTACAAGGATAAAAAGATAAACATAATTCATTGTGAGTGGGATGTGTTTGAAAAAGCATTTAGAAAGAGATTCCTTACTGAGCAATACTATGCTAGGAAGCTAGATGAGTTTACTCAGCTAAAGCAAAGGGAGTAGTCAGTGGATGTATACTATAGGAACTTCACTAGACTCCTTAAGTACATTCTGGCTTATGAAAATGATGATAAAATGAAGGTGCATCAATTCCTTTCTGGATTAGATCATCAGCTTAGGATCTCTGTCAACATGTTCAAACCCACCAATTTGGAAATTGCATATGATCTAGCTTGTCAAGCAGAGTACAATCACAAAAAGAACAACAATCCCATCCAAGGATTCAAGAAGAACTACCAAGACCCACAAAAAAGAAAGTGGAATAATGAGCCAAATCAAAGGAATAAATAAGGGTTTAAGTTTGGTAAAAGAAATGATGGGTCAAAAAAAGATTTAAGAAGTTTTAGTCTAAGGATAGAAACTTTACCAATGTAAAAAAGGCCAAACCCATGAATCAGGTAGAACCAGCTCCTACTGAAGGTAAGGAAAAATTAGTTCAAGGTTTAACTCAAAATTTGAAGGTTGGATGCTATGAGTGTGGGGGACCTCATTATGCCAGAAACTATCCATGGTGTATAGGAACTAACCAGAAGGTAAGTGATAAAGGACACCAGATTTATGTTGCTACTGGAAATCATAATCTTGATGGACAAGTGACCCCTATGCTCTTATAGGGTAAGGTTTTTGACAAAAATGTTAGATTTTTGATAGACAATGGTGCTATGGATAGTTTTATCTCTAGTAGTTTTATCAAGGACATGCTAGAGAATCCAAAGTCTTTGGAAAAAGGGTGGAAAGTCGAGTATGGTTATGGAAATATTATTATCCATAAATTCTATCACTTGGCAATTCTATGTAGCTCCATTACATGCCTTTGACATAATTTTAGGGGTTGATTGGTTAAAGGACCGCAAGGCCTTGGTCAAATTTCAGGAGAGATGGGTCGAATTCACTGATGAGAACAAGAAGAGGATTAGGTTGTATAGTGAACAAGGGACATTCAAACCCATATTAATCTCTGCTATGCAACTTAAGAAGGTGATTAGAAAGAAAGGGTTGGTTTACGTGGTCAAGGTAAAGGAGGTAAAGGAGGTTAAAAAGGAGGAAATATTTGAGAAATTCCCCATCCTTCAAGAGTTTAAGGATGTCTTTACATCTGAAATACCTGAGATGCCCCCTAAGCGAGAATTTGACTTTACTATCGATCTAGTACCCGGTACAGAACCTATACATAGAGCTCCATACAGGATGAACTCTATAGAGATGCAAGAGCTGAAAGTGCAACTACAAGAGTTGTTGGATAAAGGGCTAATTAAGCCAAGTGTGTCTCCCTAGGGTGCACCAGTTTTGTTTATCAAGAAGAAGGATGGATCCTTGAGATTATGCATCGATTATAGGATGTTGAATAAAGCTACAGTTAAAAATAGATATCCCTTACCCCGGATAGAGGATTTGTTTGATCAACTAAAAGGGGCTACTATCTTTTCAAAAATAGACTTGAAGTCAGGTTACCACCAGTTGAGAATCAAAGAAGAAGATACACATAAGACAACATTCAAAACTCGATATGGACACTATGAGTTCACAGTTTTACCATTTGGGTTAACAAATGCACCCACAACTTTCATGAACTTAATGAATAGTGTGTTCAGAAAATAGTTGGACAAGTTTATCTTGGTATTTTTAGATGACATCTTGGTCTATTCTCGTAGCAAGGAGGAGCATGACAAGCATCTGAAGATAGTACTAAGGGTGTTGAGGGAAAATCAGCTATATGGAAATTTATCAAAATATGAATTTTATGTGTCACAAGTACATTACTTGGGACATGTCATATCTGCATATGGAATTGTAGTTGACCCTAAGAAGATAGAAGCTATTTTAGATTGGCCAACCCCTATAAATGTAATAGAGGTTCAAATTTTTATGGGCCTATCTAGGTATTATAGGAGGTTTGTAAAATATTATGCCAAAATAGCCTGTCCTATAACCAATATTCAAAGAAAAGGGAAGTCGTTCCAATGGATAGACAAATGTGAAACAACGTTCTAGCTGCTAAAACAATTATTGACTACCACTCCTGTGTTAAGGATTCTAGATCCTCAAGGTGACTTTTCAATCTGTACCGATGCTTCCTTAGAAGGTTTGGGAGGATTTATATCTCAATATGGAGCAGTGGTGGCTTATGAGTCTAGGAAACTAAAGAAACATGAAGTAAACTATGCCACACATGACTTAGAATTGGTCGTAGTAGTGCATGCCCTAAAATTTTGGCAGCATTACCTACTAGGAAGACCCTTCGAATTAAGAATAGATCACCAAATTCTGAAGTATATTTTCACTCAACCATTGCTAAATGCATGTCAAAGAAGGTGGATTGAATTTTTAGCAGAGTATGACTTTGGGATTGAATACATAAAAGGTAAAGAGAATAAGGTGGTAGATGCACTAAGTAGAAGAAGGCATATCACTACTTTAACTAGAAGTCATGTGGACCTGATGGATCAGGTTAAGAGAGCTCAACTTTAGGATCCTTATTGTAAGGAAGTACAAGAGAAAATAAGGAAGGACCCAAAGATAGCTCAAGACTTTGGCTTCAAATATGGATTCTTATGTTTCAAGGAATGGATTGTTATTCTAGAAATAAATGATTTGCGTAGTCTTATCATGAGAGAGGCTCATAGATCCCCTTATTCTGCTCATCCTGGAGGAGCTAAGATGAGGGAGAATATGAAGAAAATATTTTATTGGCTTGGGATGAAGAAAGATATTACTAATTTTGTGGCTAAGTGTCTAGAATGTCAGAAGGTGAAAGCAGAACATAAGCATCCTACTGGTCTGCTATATCCTCATGATGTGCCCATAGAAAAATGGCAAGTAATATCTATGGACTTTATTGTGGGACTACCAAAGACGAGGTATCAACATGATGCCATAATGGTAATAGTTGACAAATTGACCAAAGTCACACACTTCATTCTTGGTAGTACTATTGATGATGTAGTAGTTGTTGCTAACAGGTTCGCTAAGGACATCTTCAGATTATATGGATTTCCATAAATGATCATCTCAGATAGAGACTCAAGGTTTACATCAAAATTTTGGCAAGCTCTCCATCGAGAAATTGGTACTTCATTGAATATAAGTTCTGCCTATCATCCTGAGATGGATGGACAAACTGAGAGAGTCAATCAGGTGTTAGAGGACATGCTATGCATGTACTGCATGGACCAGAAGTCTCATTGGGAAGACTTCTTGCATTTAGTTGAGTTTACCTATAATAATGGGTACCATGCCTCTCTAAAGATGGCTCCTTTTGAGGCTTTGTATGGCCGTAGGTGCAGAACTCCATTATCATGGGATAATCCTGAAGATCGGGTCACTTTTGGACCAAAATATTTGAAGGAGATGGAGGAGCAACTAAAGATAATTTGTCAGAGGCCCAGGGAAGCCTCAGATCACCAAAAGAAATATGTAGACTTGAGAAGGACTCCTTTGGAATTTTTCGTAGGAGATAAGGTGTTCTTGAGAGTCAAATCTATGAAAAGTGCAATTAAGTCCACTAAGTTGGATCCCAGATATGTAGGACCATTTACCATATGGGAAAAGATCAGTCTTGTTGCTTACAGACTCGACTTGCCACCTAACTTGGCAAAGATTCACAATTCTTTCCATGTGTCCCTGCTTAGGAAATATATATTTGATCCTACTCATGTTGTGGATGTTTCTAAGTTGTAGATGATGGATCCAACGTACATCGAGGTCAAGCCCATGAATATTCTTGAGTTCCGCTCTAAGAATATGAGGAAATAGAACCTAGAGCAATGTAAGGTCCAATGGGATCTTTACTCTGAAAAAAATACCACCTGGGAAAAGGTGGAAGACATGAAAAAACACTTTTCGTACTTATTTGAGGACACTGTGTAGTGCCTAATTTTAGTTAAGACTTTGTGATAGCATGATGAACACTTATGCAAATTAAGTAGACTGATGGATTTTGTTATGCTTAACTAAATTTTTATGATGCTTGATGTAATGATGGATATTACTATGTAAAACTTAAACATGATTATGCAGTATAAGTACTTTATATTTTTAGAACATGATACTGCTAATGTCTGTTTACTGCATTTTAGGTCCAACTACACTCGTTAGGTGGGAGAGGTTGTTCTTCTCATTTGAAAGGAGTTTCTCAACCACTAGGAATGGGGAACTGGAAAAAGGGAAAGGATGACAAAGACAATCTAGAGGGTATTAAAAAAAATTGCCCTCACATCACCCTGACTACACTATTGGACCGTGATGTCCTAGACTAGTCTCCTAGTGGAATGGTGATAGTTGACTATCTTAAAAATGCCAACCACAAGAAAAACAATAGTGTGGAAATGGGGTTTGCATGATTAGCTTGCATAAAATATTGCATGATTTGAATGTGGTTGCAAAAATATATATTAGCTCAATGCTTGATTTGTTCTTTGTGATGAATGAAATGCAATTGACTAACCTTGGGAACGAAACACAGAGGACTGTGTTTAGCCTATGGGGGGAGTATGTAACATCCCAATTTTTACCCTACTTTGTGTTTGCATTATATAGCTTAAGGTTTTGATTTCGTAGAGGTAATTATGAAATAAAAATAGATAAAGTATGCTTGGCTAAACTAGGAGAATTTGTTGCTAAATATAAATTGTTAGTGGCATTTAAGGCATTTACTTGAATGTTTCTTTGTCTCCTTAGTTAGTTGAGAAATTAATTACTAAGATTGGTTTACTTGGTTAATTAAGATCTTTAATTTGTGTTAAGCTTGATTAGTGGACAACATTAAAGAAGCATTAAATTTAGTGCTATTTTGTCCCTAGATTAGTTACAAGTTAATTGTGATTAATTAAGTTAATTAATTAGTTACTTAGCAATGAAGAAAAGATTAGTTGAAGAATTGGTATGTGTTGGGTTGTGATTGGACCACCTCATTTTCAAAGTCAAACTAACTCCAATTTCTAGACAACATTTATGATGGGCTCATCTTCAACAATTTTTAATAATAAAATAATGGTTATGGGGGGAGGGTGAGTTCCATTATAAATAGAGGCATTTGGGAAGGCATGGACATAACGATATTTGTGGAGTGAGATCAGGGAGTATGCTCTCCAATAGAAATTGGATCAGAAACCAAAAGTCTCATATTTTTCGCAAATTGGTTTTGGAAATCTAGAGGTTCCTAGGGAGTATGCTCTCCGGGTTTTACTCGGATCAGAAACTAGAAGGGCCTCATGATTTACCTTAGTTTTCCTCACCTCGTTACTTTGTTTTAAAAAAAGAAGCTATGTGGGACAAAGAACTGGGGGTCTTGCCAGAGCTTGGGACAAAGGAAGTCAGCGAAAGATCCAAGTCAGGATTATGAATTCCAGATACCCTATAGATAATAAGTATGCTTGATTAAGGAATGAAGAGATAATATAGAAGTAGTATTGTAAGGGATAAAGGGTTTAATGGAATATATAAAAACTTAGATAATATAGAAGTAGCCTTACTGTTGTAAGGGATAAAGGGTTTAATGGAGTATACAAAAAATCTTTGAGTATAAGATTGTTGTTGTTCTACAATTTGTGAGGATTCTTGTCTGAAAATATGGTTTGCATTAGCTTTATGTAAAAATGTTCTTCTAAATAAATTTAGAGGTTTCAAGTTTAATGGACCATTTTATAAAGAAACTTATGAAATTGAATATGACTTGATGTGAGCTTGTATGGGTAAGGTGGAAGCTTACGTATAGTAGGCATATGGGCTAAGTCTAGGTTTTATTCTAAAAAAAAAAAAATAAAGAAGAGTGACTCTTGAATGTGTTAGAAATAGAGTGGTCTCAAGTTTTATATATAAGAAGCCATGTTCCATGATCTTGAGCATAGGTTTACCTTCGGTAAGAATGCTCAAGCCCCATTATAGGACTCTCATGCCCTATGTAGTACGTTTTGGATAGCCATATCATAAACCAAGTGATTTGGTTGTGGGATGAGGGATAAGAATCACTCTATTTGTAGATATGAAGGTCATTGGTAATGTTTAATAAACTTGGATTTATTATTAAATATGTGGAAAATTACTAGAAGTTTAATAACTTGGATTTTAGTTTAATAACAACTGTAACATGTGGTAAATTATAACTTTAATTTAATGGATAGCTTTAATGTTTGATAAACATGTACAACTTTAATTTAAAGGATAACTTTAATGTTTAATAAACATGTACAAATTTAATTTAATGGATAAATTTAATGTTTAATAAGCATGTACAACTATTACTAGAAGTTTAATAAACTTGGATTTGTTATTAAATAATAAAAAAAGAAGTTTAAGTTTACCCAAGGAAAATTTATATGGGTAGCTTGTCCATTTATGGTATAAAGTTTTGAAATGTTCGTGAGTCTATGAATATCTCTAGTCATGAACAATATTAATATGACACAAAATTGTTTGATGAAATCCAATGCTACATATATATGTATATGTCACAATATAAGAAGTTATTTCTAGGTTGAAACTTAGAGTGACTTACATTAAAGGGAATAATCCTTTTTGAAAATATGTGGTAAACATAGTTTGGTCTACTCTTAGAGAGTTTGATTGATTATGATGGATGTTTTTGGCCAAATCTAGCAAAGATGCTAGTAGTGGATTCTTTTGACATTGTGATTTTATGTTATGAACAAGATTGTTTAAATGTTATTTTTGGGTGCTTATGTCTCTTGAGTCTTGGTAACAAAATTGTATAATGGCACATTTTACCATATTGTGATTCCAATGCATTGTACAAATAGAATCATGTTTACACAATCATGCATGCTAAATTAAGAAATAAAATATTGTGATGGCATAGTCTAATATGGGAGAAAGGGTAACTAGGTTGCATTTCTCGGGAACATATGGGGGTTCTCCGTAGCCATGTCAATGAATGCAGTTAGTATAGATTTAAGAGCATATTTTTTGTGTGAGGAAATATGGGATGAAAGGAATGGGAAAAGTTCATTCTTAGGAAAGTATGGGATTTCCTACTCTTGAATTGTGTTGGATGCTTGGTTGCTGAAAAATTGTATGCATTCTATGGATTACTGTTGCATGGCATTTTGTAGTTAGATATGCATGTTCATAATTTGGATTGTCCTGATCCCGAGTAACCTATCACCTAGTACTGGTTGGACTAAGACAACTATTCCTGAAGAACCTGATGAACTTGAAAGAGAGTTGAAGACCAGAAGAAGTTGTTATTGTATTCAACTCAATGAGGCTATTGTTGTAACATTAAGAGTTTTTTGCAAAAGAAATGATGTAATAGCTTGTAGGAATTTATGATTCATTGAAAAATGTTTCATAATGTAACTTCCGAATATCTGATTGTATAGGCTATAATCAGTGTAAACCTCTTTGAAGTATTATGTTCTGAAAACAAATTGTTTACCTGATCTAATATATATTACTTGAATTCTCAAGTGGTTGCTTTGAGTATGAATGGTTAAATTAGATCTTTATAATTCTGTAAGTATAAATGTGGAAACACAGGATGAACATAAACATATCAAAGATTATACAAATGAGAGATCTAAATAGTTAATAGTCAATGAGATAAAGTGGTAGACAACATATGTCTACGAGAATCGGTTGGATGATTCCCTTAACAAACCATATGGGGTATGGTTGGCTGGTTAAGCACTGCACCTAAAAATATTATATCATTGGAAAACAATGAATAGTCATCAAGGCATACGCTTAAAGTTAGGTTGAAAGATACCTATGGTTAGGTTGAAAGATACCTATGGTTAAGTTGAATGATACCCATGGTTAGGTTGAAATGATACCTATGGTTGGAACTAGTTTAACTTAGGGTTAAACTTAAAAAGGGAAATGAGCATTCTAGTTGAAACAGACTGGAAAATTCTCGCTGATCATTATGGGACACTGGCCACTCCCATACACATGGATAAACTCTGATCAAGTTGATTCCTGTGTGGTGCATAGCCTTGGAAACTCATGTGACTACTTATTCAATGGAAAAATATATATAAAAGACTCTCATACGTATGTAAGTTTGTAAAAAAAAAGATGATGGTTAGTTTTGGTTGGGTAATTTGGGGTTATTATACTTTACCTCCCAAATTTGAAACCCCCAAGTTTCAAATGTACAAAGGAAAGTAAGATTACATTAACCAACTTAGACTATTGAGAACCAATTGTAGTGATATTTATTATGATGAAACATTGTTATTCAAAATATTTGCCAAAAGCCTTAGTGGTCTCACCTTGGAATGGTATTTCAAATCTCAAGGCATTCTCTTAAGAGCTTTAGAGAGATTTTTGATATGTTTATCAAAAAATTCTATGTCCATATTGAGGTTAAGGTTACAATCAATGACCTATATAGGCTCAACCAATAAAAATAAGAGAACTCTACTAACTTCTTGGAAATATGGAACACCTTGGTGAGGAGACTCCGATACATTTACCCATTAAGAGACATCCTAACTATCTTCATGGGTAACCTTAATGATCAATTGGATTTTAATTTAGATATTGCTAATGTATCTTATTTCAAATATTCCGTTAACATGACAAAGAGAGTAGAGACTATCCTATTTAAAAGAGGACAACTAAAATCCAAATCCCATAAGGAAGTCTTCCTCCCACCCAAAGGGGTAATACAAAAACAAACATATAGGCAATGGAGTTACTGATTCACACTAAAAAAACAATGTTAATGTTGTGGCACACCTTAAAAAAATTGTCTTAGGGAAGCCAAAACCATCCAAAACCTAGGAGGAAGTAATCCTAATTGGACTAACCTCCTTCAACCATCCTAGATTAACTCCTAAAAGCTAAAATAGTGGATCTTACACCTCCCAAGCCTTTAGATCATGGAAGGGAAACATATTCTTGGTTTTATCCCAATCATCAATGTGTCTTCCATTATGATAATGGTCATGTGATTGATAAATACATGAACCTTAGGAACCTAATCCAAGATCTAATCAATAAAGGTCAAATGGTTCTCAACAACTTTGAGTCTCAAACCTCTTCTAATCAAGACCTCGAAATATTCTAAACGCTACTATCTAATCATAATCAAAATTAAAATATAGCAAACAACATGCATTATAGGAAACTCCCACCTTCAACCCAAAGGATGGTGGGAACAATCCATTATTTTGGTCATCCTTCTTCTATTTGTGTTGTAACTAGAAAACAATACAAAGATCATTTCATTAAATTTATCGACCTCCTTTGGTCCTTCACACGAAAAGAACTTCTCACCCCAAATGACCTCCATTAATAATTCAATCGGGAGATAAGACTAAATGTAC
Organism: Wollemia nobilis; assembly: GCA_028583015.1. Classification (NCBI taxonomy): domain Eukaryota; kingdom Viridiplantae; phylum Streptophyta; class Pinopsida; order Araucariales; family Araucariaceae; genus Wollemia; species Wollemia nobilis. The sequence goes on along the minus strand of JAQPPZ010000691.1, from coordinate 63,636 downwards.
TTTTGATTTGATCCATAAAATTGAAATTATCCCATCCAAAATACCTCTTCTTGAACTTCTTAGGACTTATCCAACTCATAAGGACATCGTACTCAATATTTTGAGTGAACAAGTTGCTCCTCAAGACCTTAATCTGAATGATCTCACTTCTATGGTGGGATCCATTGGGGTTAATAATATAAATGTATCATTATATGAGATGATATCCTTAAATAATATATGGTTGGATAAATTCCCTTGTGCATCATGGGCCACATAGACAAAAGGTTCATCAAATGAATCCTAGTTGATAATGGCTCTAGTCTCAATGCTTGTAGCCTAAGATTCATCATTCATTTTGGGTTATACAAGCAAAATTTGGTAAATCTAATCTTGTTATTAGAGCATTTGATAATAGGAAATGTGAGGCTAGAGGTACAATAGTCTTACCCTTCATATTTAAATCCCATATTCTCAAGACTCTTTTCTATATCATGCCTTATAACTTAACCTACAATATTTTTCTTGGAAGGACATGGATCCATGCAATGCAATATATTCCTTCAACCCTTCATCAGTGCCTTAAATATGAATATAAAGTGAATAATTATCATATTCAACTTGACCCAAATTTGTTTTCCTATTTCAAAGTGATCAAGCTTGAGAACCATAAGGTGCATATTTTCCTTTCTTTCAATTTATATCTTGATTCATATTCATATTTTCAACTTCCATAATTGATGCATTAATGTCCCTAAACTTAAGTAATCAATGCAATGATAAATCTAAAGGTCAGAACTATAATCTAACCAACATCAACATTACCAATCAGGATAATTATCAACCTTTTGTGGACCTAGATAAGCTTTCTCTATCTCTTCAACCTTATGCTTTTCTTCTAGAAGCAAGGGTAAAATGATGCAATTAGGAAGTTGCTTTTTTATTTACACTAGTACCACTAATGATAAGAAAATCCATGGCAATAATCCTTGCTCACCTGAATGACGGTATGCTTCATGGTTCTTTTTAAAATTGTATTCCATTTCAAAACATATACTTTCTAACATGGTATCAAGGTAAAGTACTAGGATTGCATAAGGACATAAAATATCCCTTATAGATTGAATCCTAGCCAAGACACTATGGGATAGGTTATATCCCTAGTCATAATCAACCTCTTTCCTTTCCTCTCTATTTGATAGTGAAGATCAAGTTAGCCTTCTCAATAGGAAGTCCCATAATGAAACCATTTTCTTAAACATATTATAATAGAATGAGGACGATGATAATGGGTCGCCACTCCTCATAGATCCTAGTTTCTCTTGGTTTACATGATTTGATAGTGTAAACCTCCTAATACTAGCATATATCAAGCTGATTATTGATGAAGATAACTATGAATTAAAGAACATCCTGAATTATCATCCTTAAGATGGTATTTTAGACTATCTAATCCAAAATAACTTTTATTTTGGTGGATATTTTTCCTAAATTAAGAATGTCATTGTCATAGTCAATTGATTAAAACTAAAAATTTCTAGATCCTATAGATATTTAAAGCCTAGGAGTGTTTCTATCTCTCCCTTAATTGGAAGGTGAGTCTTGTATTCTTATTGAGGAAGACATGTCTATCAATATTGGAACTCCTAAAGATTCCAATATCCTTAAGCTAGGCAAATTCTTGACCTTAACTAAGCATGAGGAATACACTAAGCTTTTAAAAATGTTTAGTGACATCTTTTCTTGGTCCTATATTGATATACCAGGTCTTTATGCTTCCCTAGTTTTCCATCACCTAGTCTTCACTCCTACTACAAATTCCAAAAAGTAGAAATTATGAAAACTACATCTGAAAGTTACTTTGCTAATCAAAGAGGAGCTCTAAAAACTCTCTCAATATTGGATTTATCTAAACCATTGACTATTTTAATTAGATCTCTAATGTTGTCCTTGTTTCTAAGAAGACAGGTAGCATCAAAGTTTGTACATACGTTTGGAACATCAATAAACATATCCTAAGGATGATTTACCTTTGTCCAATATCAATATGATTATTGATTTCACTAAAGTATGTAGAATGCTATCTTTAATAAATTTATTATTAGTCTATAATTAGATAAAAAACACTCTAGAGGATAAATATAAAATAGTTTTCACCATCTCATGCAAAACATTTTGCTCTTAAGTATTGAATTTTATATTAAAAATGTAGGATCTACCTACCAATAAGCCATGACATACATATTTCACGACATGATACATGACATCATGGAAGACTATATCAATGACCATCTTGGACAATATTTAAACTAGGAAGATCATTTTTGAGAACTAAGGCATATCTTTGAGTGGCTTTGGGAGTACAAGGTATGCCTAAAGCCTTAGAAATGCACCTTTTGGATTACATCAAGAAATCTATTGGGACTCACCATATCCCAATATGGCATCAAATTTGATCTTGACAAGATATCAACTATAGTTGATATGCATCCCCATCAAACTTTAAACAAACTTTGGAGTCCCCAAGAAAAATTCCAAGCCATTCAAATATTTGAATCCTAGATCACTAACAAGTGTCATCCCTTTTCTAATATTTTAAGGAAGGATGAAAAATTCAAATGGGATGCTAACTATCAAGTGGTCTTCCACCAGTTTAGTAGGAGTCATCTTGATCACTTCTTAGCAGCATATTATCCCTTTGTCCTTCAAGCTTAAGTTTTACTATACAAATAATATCATTGAGTATGAAGCTCTTGTATTAGTGCTTTGCATAGCCTTAGCCTTGTAGGTTGGAGTCCTCTTCATTTTCAAATATTCTCAACTTATAGTCAACCAAATCAATGGTGTTTATCAAATAAAAGACAAAAATATTAAGCTAGACAAAGAGATCATCACTAAGATAATGGACACTTTTAACAAGATAATTTTTGAAGCTATCCTTAGGTCTATAAATAACCATGTTGATGTTATGACTATAGTTGTGTACCTCTTCTCCTTAGATATGGATTACAAACAAGCCATGATCATCAAGAAGACTTTAACCTTAGAGTCTAGCCAACTTTATCTAGGAGTCTAGAAGCATCTCCTTCTCGTAGTCCTTGGTACAAAGATATCTTTACCTTCCTTAGGGTTGACACATTTTATAACAATTTGAAAGACAATGAGAGCAATAACCTTAATTTTAATGTAACTATAGATATGTCATCATTGATAATATATTATACTATTATTCCCTTTTTGGCATTCTCCTTAAATGCCTAACATTAGCTGAATATCAAGTAGCTGTCAAATAGACCCATGATGGATCATGTAGTAGTCACTTTAGTGGTATCTTCATTGCCAAAAAATTCCTATGGATGGGTTATATTTGGACCTCCATGGAAAATAACTCTAAAACTATATTGGGGAGTGTAACAAGTGTGAGAAGCATGGCAATATTGTTTGTGATCCATACCAAGCTCTTCAAACTTTAAATTCTTCTTGGAATTTTTTCATTTGGACCTTAGAAATCATTGGTAAGATCAACCTAGTTTCATATTGAAGTAGGGAAAAATGGTGCAACTAATTATGAGCAACAATATGTATATCTATCCTCTATAGCTTATGAGCATCAAATGAAAGCATGCATGTAAAATGGAAGCAAAAACCAAACAACAAGATATGAAATGAAAAAAGTATCCTTATTATTAATTTGATGGATCAGATCCAAGGTTACACATAATTCCCCTTGAGGGTTCAAAGGTGATACAATTTTTAAAAATTTTGGGTGCCCAAGGATCAAATCCTTCAATAAATCTGGGTGCACATCTAGTGTCTTTCCTTGTACCCACAATCGAAATGGGTGGACCAATGCCACCACTACTAGTATCTCTAATATTTGATGTTTGATATTCCTTTCCAATACCTTCTAGGAACCTACACCTACACACAAGGAAGAAAAAAGGATCAAATAGCAAGTGTGTGTGAAGGAAAACATGCAATCCCCACAGGCACAAAAGGGCATATATATTAAAAATATATCAAATAAACTCAGAATGACTTGAAACTTTATGGGGATGTTAAATAGGATTTTTTGAAGGGATATAACCAAAAAATATCTGAAATTGCATCTACAGATCCCTCGATTTTTCACTACCCGTCTACAACCTACGAAGACCAATACAAGCAATTCCCACCCCTAAACATGTCCAAAACATATGAAATTTGGATATAATGCATAAATAAACATTTTAAGACAACCCATGTGGTTAGATTTTCAAAATGATGTGCAAATCCATATGCATGCACCTAGGGTGCCCAGATGGGCCCTACGAACCTGCAAAAACTTAAAAATATAATATCTCGGCCAATTTAACTCCAAATTGTATGAAATATGAACTGTAGCATCCTATGATGGTCTAGAATAACACTAAAAAATAGTAAAGAAAATTTTCAAGGATTTGTCCTTTTCCCAAGGGGGACGGTGTTGACTGCAACTAATTGGAGGGCACCCTGGGAGGGGATACCCACCAATTTTGTACACTTTTTCTACCAATACCACTAGGGAATGTTCATAAATAGTATAAGTGATGTTTTCATCAAATTTGATGAATAAATTCACCTGTATGGTAAAGTTATGCTCAAAAGACCCTCTTGAGGTCACCCGGTAACCTCCTTCGCAAAAGAGAGATTTTGAGGGCAAGAAGGCACAATAAAGTGAGGGGAAATATCAAAAACACTCCATTGCATATCCTAGAACTCCTATCTATATTTTTGTGTGGATATTGAATCCATTTTATAGCCCAAAGGGGCTCATGTGCAAAAAGGCATGCAAGGGCATGCATGGCAGGAGGCACCATTTGTCAAAAAGAAGGCATGCATTGGATGGGGAGGATAATACCCAATTTTAGCCTCCATTATGAAGCATGTCATAAGGATTCAATACCCTCTGAACCACATGCTTCAATTGGTGGGGTAAATGGCAGTTTTTGGGTGCCATTTGTCCTATATTTGACTTTTTATGGGTCAAACTTGCTCACTGTTCCACCCTGGGATGATGGCTCACCACCATCCTAGGGTGGGACAATGGGTATCTACCATTGTCCCAGGGTGGGATTGTGGTGAATTTTGGGCCAAAACCTCCCAAAATTGGACCATAAGCCTCCAAAAACTCTTATGGAGTGGCTATAACCGCTGTGAGCCTTCTAAGGGCTACCCAAGGGGCCATATGGTACAAATTTGATCATTGCTTGTGATTTATTAATCAGGTTTACCATATTTAAGTGTCTACATATGCCCATTTTTATGATGCATTGCATGCAGCACAACGCTAAGAAAAAATATATGACTAAAATTTTGAATGATTAAGGTTACTTGATAACCTAACCAACTTTAGATGCCCCAATCATGGAAAGGGCGTGTGTTCATGAGTCCTTATTTTTAACTCGCTAAATGAGCATGCCTAGGCTTAAAAATTTTCCATAATGAAGGTATAGGGCCCATGACTTCATGATGCCAGAAATGTCAAGTGTTATGATGTGATATTGTGTGCTTGTGTACTACCCCAAGCAGGGGCGTGATTGTCTTTCTCAAAGATTCGTTGAACGACTGCAATTTGCATAATTGAGTGTGTGCTTGCTAATTTAGAATGAGTATGACTACCCCCTCAATTTATGAGTCAATGAGGAAATGACCAGTGAAATAAGTGATGAGTCACTTGACCCAATTGACTTATTTTATGCTTACCTTTAGTTTTGCCTCTTGAAAATAGGGCAATTTGGAGAGGATTTTGGTGACTTTGTTGAGTTTTCCTGGAGGAAAGGAGTTAAAAACTATATTCCCGAGGGGAGGTACAGAAAAAATGGCATTATTAGGGGATTATTTAACAACTTTCCATATCTCCTAGGATCCTCATGATTGCATTTTGATTCATGTGAAATTTGGGCCCAATTTGAGCTGTTTTGGTGCAATTTTGGACCTGTTTTGGGTCATTTTGGGTTGTTTTGGCCTATTTTTGCTACCACCATCCTAGGGTGGGATGAGGGCATGTTATACCACCATCCCAATGTGGGAAGTACAGCCAAATTTGTGCCCATATCACCTTGGGATGGTGGTGACCCCTACATCTCTATATAAACCCAAAATATGAGGGCTAGGCTCATTTGTGCATGCTTATTTTTGCAGTTTTGAGGGCTGAGGAGTAGGAGAGTGATTCTGAGTAGTGGAGTGTTGTAAAATTCATCCAATCACCATGAGCTAGTAGGAAAACTCAAACAGTGGAGGAGCCGGTGCGATACGGGTATGCCAAGTCTTTCTTATTGCATTTTCCTAGTGTTAGGAGTTGATTTTTTTGCTTTTATGGCATGTTTTTGGCTTGGAAGCATATCACACTAGATTGTAGGTAATTATACATAATTTATGATATATGTACCAAATTTTGTGTTTTATCCATGTTTTTGTGCAATTAGATTGCATTTTGAGTCCAATTTTACTTTTGCTATTTTTGATGGCCGAAAAGGCCTTTTTGAGCCCAATTTTTTGGAGTCATTCCTAGGTGGGATGGATAGTGTGGGCTGATAATGAGCCATCCATTGGTGGGATGGTCTTGGGGTTGAGGGGCCATCCCTGGGGGGAATGGCCACAACCGGATTCAAAGAGGGGCATTTTTAAGTCTTTTCTTTTGAATGTTTTTGAGGCCATTTGAGGTCATTTTGGAGTTGTATTATTGAGTTGCTCATCCCTGTAAGGTGGTGAGGAGTCAGTATCAAGTACCTAATCTCTTTGATTCCATAATGGATACCTTGAACATAAAGGACTGGTAATGGTTGGATATCATTGGCCTCAAGTAGGTGACACGGTTAGAGCCTATGATAGGAGACCGTGTATATTTGACTAACTTGATTGATCTGTGGGATCTGCGCACCAATAATTTCCACCTACCCATAGGGGAGATGATGGTAACACTTGAGGATGCCTGTAAAATTATTTTGATTCCAATATAAGTGTGGTCAATTCATACAATGCCACAATACCAGAGATGATGGAGATCCACAAATAACTCACAACAGATTCTTAAATCTCATTCATTACAGTTGGAATTGATTTACAATAATGGCAATAGTCTACCATTTAAAACTCTCTCACTCTGGAAGATAGTTATTTTCTTTCCTCTCACTACATATTCCGCCCAGGAAGAATAACAGTCTAAACTGGTCCAGAATCACCCTCTTGCCTTCACATCTGCAACTATGGCTTAGTAGTTCTCCGACCCTTGTGCATGCCTTCGCTCGCCCTTTTAAAATCTTTGGCATGACTCTTCATTTCCCTTGTCTGACCCTTCATTTCATTTCTCGTGCCTCTTCGTTGTCTTCACCTTTGAATGCATTTTTTTATGATCCTTGATCCTTGTCTGCTTTCACTACACCTCGGTGCCACGTGCCTTCAATGTTGCCACTATAGGCTCTGTCCACCTGTCAACCATTGATGACGTTCGGTATGCCACTGCTTGGTAGATTCCTCTGTAATGGTCCTTGTAACTGCCTACGCTTTCTTTTCTTTTGTTGGTCACAAAAATGCGACATGTCACGATATCATGAAATTTTTAGCTTCCCTGTCTTCCAGCATTCTTTGAGTCAGGAAAATGCGACATGTCATGATATCGTGACACTTTCAGCTTCTCTACTTTCCTGCCTTCTTCGAGTCATGAAAATGCGACATGTTGCGATATCGTGACACATTCGGTTTCTCTGCATTCCTGCCCTGTTCGAGTCACAAAAATGTGACATGTCGCGATATCGTGACACTTTTGGCTTCTCGGCCTTCCTACCCTATTCAAGTCAGGAAAATGTGACATGTCACGATATCGCAACACTTTTCTCTCTTGCGCCTCCCATCGTCTTCTGGTCATGAAAATGCGACATGTCACGATATCGCGACACTTTTCTCTCTTGCGCCTCCTCTCGTCCTTTGGTCATGAAAATGTGACATGTCGCGATATCGCGACACTTTTTCTCCTTTGCATTTTCTCTTGTCCTTGGGTTGTGAAAATGCGACATGTCATGATATCGTGACATATTTCCCTTTCGGGTCTTCTTTCTCCTTTCCAGTCATGAAATTGCAACATGTCACGATATCGTGACATCTTTCCCTTCTGCCTTCTCCTCGCCTCTAGGGTCACGAAATCGTGACATGTCGCGAAATCATGACATGTCGTGAAATCATGACAGTTTCCTTCCTTGCTTCCTTTCTACGTCCTTGGTCACAAAATCGTGACATGTCACGAAATCATGACATTTTTCTTCCTTGCCTCCTTTCTGCTTCTTCGGTTGCAAAATAGTGACATGTCGCGATTTCGCGACATTTTCCTTCCTTGCCTCCTTGCTTCTTCTTCAGTTGCGATTTTGTGACATGTTGTGAAATCATGACATTTTCTCCTCTGTGCCTTTCCTGTCTTCCTTCGATCATGATTTTGTGACATGTCACAAAATCGTGACATTTTTTCTCCATGCCTCCTCTCACCTTCCTGAATCGTGAAAACGTGACATGTGATATCGTGACACTTTTCTCTGTCGCGATATTGCGACATCAAGGAAAACACTTAGAATTTTTTTTTTGTCGATGCAAGATTGCTCTACTACCATCGGATGCTCCTACATCAGACACCCGGGGTGGATTGAGAAGTGTCCTTTACTTTTGTACTGTTGGAGGAAGACCCAGGTGGTCGACCTCTATTTTGGACAACCAAGTTGCATCTTCAATAGATCTGCCCTTCCATTTGACCAAATATTCATAATACTGTCGATTCCTGGTACTTCTGCCTGCTCGAGTGTCTAGTATTTCCTCTATCTCGTCTGCTGCTAAAGCAAATGTTCGAATACTCCATAATTTTGTACTTGGTTTCCCGCTACTACCTCCTTCATGATACTCTACCAAATTTGCAATGTTAAAAATAGGTGATATGTTAAGGCCACTTGGCAATTCTACTTCATACGCATTGCCTGAATCCTGTTTTCCCACAATTTGGCATGGTCCAAACTTCTTCATCTTCAGCTTGTTGTAGTTTTTAGCAGGAAACCTCTATTTTCTCAAATGAACCATGACTTCATCACCCACTACGAATTCCTTAAACCGTCACTTCTAGTCTGCCTTTGTCTTATATTGGTTGTTCATGTTAGTAATGTGCTTCTTCACTTCTTCATGCACACTCTTCAGATGCTCTGCAAAGTCCTCAGCCTCGACACTGCACCTTTCCCCTATATCCATCTTCCTCAACTCAAAAGCACTCCTTGGACTACTCCCATATATTATCTGGAATGGAGATTTGTTAGTACTCCTATTGATAGAATTGTTGTATGCAAATTTTGCCTGTGGCAAAACCAAATCCCATCCCGTGGGCTTATCTCCTATCAAGCATCTCAATAGATTTCCCAGACTCCTATTCACCACCTCTGTTTGGCCATCATTTTGTGGGTGGTATGCATAATTGAATTTCAAATTTGTCCTCAGTTTCTTCCACAAAGTCCTCCAAAAATGCCCAACAAACTTGGTATCTCTGTCAGAAATGATACTTTTTGGTAGACCATGAAGTTGTACCACCTCTTCAAAAAATAAACCTATAATGTGAACTGCATCACTAGTTTTCTAGCAGGGGATAAAATGTGCCATCTTCAAAAACTTGTCAACCACCACAAATATGGAATCATTTCCCCGTTGCGTCCTTGGTAGACCAAGAATGAAATCCATACTGACGTCCTCCCATGGTCTCTCTGGAACAGGTAATGACTGATATAATCCAGTGTTCTGGCTCACACCTTTCGCCATCTAACATACTCCATAGATTTGTACAAACTTCTTCACATCTTACTACAGTTGCAGCCAATAGTAGTTCTCACTAACGAGGGCAATGGTCTTGTCCTGACCAAAATGTCCAGCCAGCCCTCCACTGTGTTTCTCCTTGACTAGATTCTCCCTCATTAAACACCTTGGAATGCATAATTGACTTCCTCTAAACAACATTTCATATTGGATCAGAAAATCCAACCATTTGGTCCTATCCAAAGTGACAGGTGCTAAGCAAGCCTTCCAGGCTTCTGCAAACTCAGGATCCTCAGGGTACAAACCCTTCAGTTCATCAAATCCTACCACTTCCACCTTCATTTCTGTCAACAAAAACTGCCTTCTACTTAAGGCATCTGCAACTTTGTTTGATTTTCCACTCCTGTGCTTCAACACAAAGGTATAACTCTTTAGGAACTCAACCCATTTCAGGTGCCTCTAATTTAGTTTCCCTTGGCTATTGATATACTGCAATGCCTGATGATCAGTATATAGAACAAACTCTTTTGGCAACAAGTAATGCTGCCACTTCTTTAGAGCCTGAACTATAGCATAAAACTCTTGATCATAAACTGAATACTTCTTCCTAGCATCATTGAGTTTCTCACTAAAGTAAGCAATAGGTTTACCTTCTTGACTCAAAATAGCTCCTATGGCACTACCACTAGCATCACAATCTACCTAGAATACCTTATTAAAATCTGGAAGTGCCAAAATAGGTTCCTCTGTAACCTTCTTCTTCATCATACCAAAACTCCTATCTTCTCCTAAGGTCCACTTGAATTCTTTCTTATTCTCTCTCATTATTTCTGTAAGGGGTGCACAAATACTACTAAAATTTCTAATGAATTTCCTGTAAAAACTTGCTATACCATGGAATGATCTTACCTCAGTCGTGCTTCTCGGAGTAGGCCATTCAATGATAGCTCTAACATTTTATGGGTCCATTTTTAGACCTTCGACTGAGATGACAAATCCTAGGTACACTAACTCTTTCTTCATGAAATTACACTTCTCAGATTTATTAACAATTGCTCCTCCCCATGACTTCTCAAAAACCCTTCGACCTGGATCGAGATGCTCTTCCAGGGTTCTACTAAATATTAAAATATCATCCAAATAGACAATGATGAATTTGCCTAAAAATTCTTTCAATACCTCATTCATCAACTGCATGAATGTGCTTGGTGCATTGGTTAGCCCAAATGGCATGACCAACCACTCATACAAACCTTCTCTAGTTTTGAAGGTTGTCTTCCATTCATCTCCTTCTATGACACGAATCTGATGATAACCACTCTTCAAATCAATATTTGTGAAGTACTTGGCTCCACTCAAACAGTCCATAATGTCATCCATCATTGGTAATGGAAATCTATACTTTATGGTGATCTTGTTAATGGCTCGAGAGTCTATACACATTCTCCATTCTCCATATTTATTTGGTGCTAGTACTGCAGGTACTGCACATGGACTCAAGCTCTCCCAAATCAGACCCTTTTTTAGTAGCTCCTAGACTTGCCTATTCAGTTCTTCAGTTTTTGTAGGAGTCATTCTCTATGCTACCTTATTAGGTAAACTAGATCCTGGTACCAAATCTATATGGTGACTAATCTTCCTCACTGGTGGTAAACATTCAGGAACATTATCAGATACAATGTATGGAAATTCTTCTAATAGTCCTAAGACTTCTACAGGGGTGTCCTTGCATTCTTCCTTCCTAACTCTAGGAATTAATGCATAGCACATATGCTCATGCTTTAAACTATCCAAAAGTCTTATCCCTTCAACTAAACATATTCTAGCACTGCTACATACCTTTTCACTTGCCTCCTGCAAGGGCTTCAGCTTATGGCGCACTCCATTCTTTGTCACTGAGTAAGTGTTGGCACGACCATCATGCATTGCACATCGATCAAACTGTCATGGCCTTCTCAATAGCAAATGGCAAGCATCCATAGGTAGGATGTCACACAGGACCTCATCACAGTATTTCCCAATATTAAATTTCACCAAGCATTGCTCACTGACCAAGGCCTTATGATCCTTCTATAACCACGCAATCTGATATGGATGCAGGTGTTCCATTCTCTTTAACTGTAACTTGGTAACCATTTCTTCTGAGACCAAGTTATAAGTACTGCTATTATCTACAATGATGTTACAGACCTTACCTAAAATTTTGCACCTTGTGCAGAATAGGATCCTTCTCTGGTCTGATCCTTTATCCTCATTCAACAGGGTCCTCATTGTAACCATAACTTCTCCTCCCTCTGCCTCCTCAAAATTTTCTAATTCAGCACCTTCATCGGCTACAGCAGCTCTGGCAGGACCCTCAGGTCTCTCATTTGTCCCTTCTTGGTGTTGTGTACACTCGTATGCTTGATGTCCTTCTTTGCCACAATGGAAACAAGTTCCACAAAATCCTCCCCTTCCAAATCCATGTCCAAATCTACCTCTCCCCCTTGGGTAACCATTGTTCTGATTACGGGGTTGGTAGGTGTTCCTATCTTCTTGATCTTGGGTATTACTGGTTTCACCAGCCTTCTTCTGATCCTTATATCTTTCTCCACTGGTCCTTCCACCAGTTCTTCCCCCATGACCTCTTCCTTTTTGCTTTCCCTCAAATCATTTGTTCAGCTTCTCTTCGACTTTGAGGGCAAACTAGTAAGCATCCTCAATGGTGTTCATCCTAATCAGAATCAACTCTTCTTGAATACTGGTTCTCAACCCATTGATGTAATGGGCCACCTTGTTACATACCTAAAATAATATAGCGTCGGCTATATTATGAAGCATTACATTTAATCATTATTATCCAAGTGTAGAGTAAATAAATTATCATCTCTTATTATCATTTTTTATACTTCATTTGCGATCTTTGCATATTTTCCTTTATGGTGAGGGTGTGCCCACCTTAAGTGGCGAACCATTTACTTCATTATTGCTTTAATTATTGTAGATTAAAGATACAACGCCAAACAAAAGATAAAGAAGTCACGATAAAAAGTAAGACAGAACACAGTTGTACAAAACAAACGATTTTTATTAATCAGTGGAGTTTAAAAACTCCTTTTGAGTACAACAGGGCCTGTAACCCTTTTCGTGATACAAAAATTACAGTTTGTGCTAGGGTTCTCCGAAACCCTAGCTGGCACAATGGGTGGCGTCTCCGAAGAATATATCCTTAATCCCAACAAGGTGAGTGGGCTTTGTTGTATCCTTTAGCTCGGACCACTCCAGCTTAAACAGTTGCTATCAACACACCAGATCTGCCATTAAAATCCTGCACACATTAACACTATCAAGGAGTTAGAAATTAATAAGAGGGCTCCACTGTGTGAGCCCTCAAAAACAATTTAAAACCCTAGAAAAATAGAATGCAGGAATTCAACAACAGATTAATAAAAGAAAAGAAGTTACTTGCTTTAAGCTGATTTATACCTGTTCTCTGTTAACGCGGCTAGACCAGGCGGCACCTGGAAGTAATGTGGCTATCAAATCGGCTGCAGAAGGCGCCCTGGTGCACTCGCTGAACGCCCGCGTGCTTCTGAATCAGGGTTTCAGACGCCGGTCTGAGTTTGTGGCTGCGGGTAAACGCCGGGCACTGGACGGGCACTTGCGACAAGAATGGGGGATTCTACAGAATGCTGCAGAAGAGATGGCGGCGAAGTTGGCGACGGATGCGGCGATGGATGCGGCGAAAAGGATGCGGCGATGGATAGCTGAAGAGATAGATGAAATAGAAGAGATAGGTCCAAAAGATAGCAAAGATAGCAAAGATAGGAGAAGAAGATAGAAGATAGGGTTTGAGCCATCAAGGTGACTCAATTTATAATCTACTCTTAGGGCACACTTTAGGGTTTTAACGACACTTTGAACGTGTGGCTAAGATTAAAGTGGATCCAAGGGTAGAGAATAAATCTAGGTTGTGAAACGGATTAAGATGGATGGACGGATGAGATTAAATGAAGGATGGACGGCTTAGATTAAATCACTTAAACTATATTTATATATATATATTAAAATATATTAAAATATTAAAATATATATATAAATATTAATTTAAATAAATTTGGGGATGAAAAATGGCGGGAAAGGTGAAATTGGGCCAAATAATGGCGGGAAGGTGTGGATTTGGGCCAAATAATGGCGGGAAGGATGGATGATTGACATGTGGCTGACAGGAAGGTATAGATGACTTACAAGTGGCTGGATTTTGGTGTCTACAGATGCCCCTTTTTGAGTTGCTTTGTGTGAAGACACAATGCAGCACAAAAACTTAAGACACCTGAAAAGCTGGATCAGACGCAACTCTCTCTCAAGACTAAAGCACAACTTTGAAGACCAAAAAATAAAAGAATATTTAAAATTTTATCAGCTTACCCCCTCAATTGGCGAGCGAGAATGGTTCTCACAAGCCAATTGGAAGAAATTCGGAAGAAAATGAACCGTTTTTGCCCCAACGGTGAAAAAAAGGGGTTGGTGTATGAACCATCTGTTTATGTCCCAACAGAATAGGGGTTGGTGTACAAACCAGAAAAGAATATGATTGAAGACGATATGAGTGATGTGAAAGATGGACCGTTTTCTGCCCCAACGGTTATAAAGGGATTTTTGCCAAATTGTAAATTCCATGATCATGTAAGATGAATTCCACTATAGGAAAATTAGAAATTGATAACGGATGCCCCAACTCCTGTGTGTGAATCCATACTGTTGATGAAATTGCCTTGTTGGCGCCATTGATATGCAGAGATGAAAGATGCATGAAAGAGTCCAGAACTCAGAGATGCTCCTAGTGATTGTATGGATAATTCCTCGGGTCGGAACCAATCAACCTAGGTAGCCTCAATCTCTAGCAAGACTCAAAATAATGATGATATTAAAGATTGTCCATGTTTAAGGCCCCATGAACTAGGCCATCAATGACAATGTTGAGCAAATTAATCTTGGTATGAGGTCACTTGAAAAGTAGAATACCCAAAATTGATTTCCAATTTTCAAACAGTGAAATAATTGATGATGATAAATGGTAAGTGTCCTTATGGTGGTTTAATCCTCTTATCGAATTGCATGGATTCAAATCGTTGCAATCGCCAAGGTGATAGAATATACCACTAGATACGAGGTTTACTTTAATTTGATTTGGCAAAAATATGCATGATGAAAGAAGAATGAATGAAGTTGACGATAGATCGGAAGAATTGATGAATGTGGTTAATTTTGTGAAGGTTTTGAATATTTTTAACCCAATTTGTAAAACAATGATGAATGATGCGCTTTTTGAGCGAAATGACAAAATTTGTGTCCAAAACTGTTGTAACCTTCACAAAATGTTTTATTATGATAAGAAGAATGGATGAATGCAATTTGATGAAATTTGGAGGAGGTAAGCTTCAATTTTGCAAGTTTTGTTCCTTTATTCAATACCGACACCAAACGTCGGTCTGCGTTTGTGGTTGGCAGAGACGCCCATCGGTGTTTAGGCACTCTGCAAACGCAGGACTGCATCTGAATCCGCCATGAAATGCCCTACTGCATTTCAGGGCGCCAAAATCAGCTATTTAAACAGTTTCAGTGAGAATTTCGCTCATTTGTGCGTTCGAGCTTGAGAGAAGTGCGTCTGAGGGAGTGGAGTGAAGTGGAGTGAAAGGTTGTGTGGGAGAGTGAAGCACGCGGGAGCTATGGCGGAGATGGGAGCGGACGCGCCAGTGCAGCCAGCTGAGGTATTTGTTCATTTAAGCAAGTACTTATTATGTGTTTTTTTTTTTTTTTTTTTTGGAAAAATTTGTAACAAATTTTTGTTTTGTTGTTTTGCAGCTTAGGGTGTTAGAGGCACGACACCGATTCTCCCCTATCATTCCGGGGATGAGGAGGTCGTTGTCCCGAGAAGACTGGGAGATATTGGAGGCAGTGGGACTAGCGGAGGCAGCCGGTTGGAGGTAGTTCGGGCGGATGAGGGGTACCTCTGAAGGCACCCACTAGGTCTAGGGCTCCTACTAGGTCTCGGGGGTCCTCTTTTGATGGTTAGCTTAGTGCTTAGATGCACTCTTTATGAGCCTTGGTGCTCTATTGTATATTGTAGCCTTTTGGCATTCATTGTAGAGTTTGACCTTTATACATATATATATATACATGGCTTTTATTTATTTGGTGTTTTACTCTCTTTTGTGTGAATGCCTATGTTTTTGTGATGCATGTTTTTATATGTTTTAATGTTTTTGATGCATATGTGATGGAATGGAATGCAAACTTATAGATGATTAATGCGAGACTAAGTATATAACATACAAATCTATGGATGATTAATGCAAGACTAAGTAAATGATATGTAAATCTATGGATGATTAATGCAAGACTAAGTAAATGAAATATGCACTAAGAAGCACTCATATTTTTAGATAGTTAGATTTAGCCAACTGTTATCATAATTGTTTAATCAGGGGCACCGAACTTGGTGGCTTGTGAATGGATGACGTATGGAATGACATGAATATGGAAGAAGATATGGAGGGTGATATGGAGGTTGATATGGAAGACTGTTTTACAAAGACTCAAACATGCTAGTGGTATCAAACAAACTTACTAATACTTGCCTAATTCAACTAGGACCAAATGTGTGTGCATGCGAGTTCATTAACCAAATCCGAAGCATGGTAGTGACTCTAGGCAATCAAAAACCTGTGTGTGTGCAAGTGTGTTCATTAACCTCATCTTGCATAAATTAGGTAACCCTGTTATGGAGAAGACCCCGAAGCTAGTTTGTCCGTATGAGCATTGAGAGGTCTCTTTTTGAGGAGAGACATGTCGCCACGCAATGAGTATACTCCACTTGCCGAGTCAAGCGTCTATAGCCCCGGTGAAGGTTAACTCCATAGTCCATGTTGTTTTTGACCTTTGTAAGCCTTGGGGATGACTACCTATCCGTCCGACTGGACAAGTAGTACGATCCTTACAACTTATTAGGGATCAGTGGTGTGTGAAAAATGTTCATTTCCTTAGAGCTTTGGGGAATCGGATTCTCAACCGAAGTATGATGAGAATTTTACCCTATCCTTACTACTCTGTTTATATTTATATTTTGTGATTGCTTGTGATAGTGGTAAGAACCACTGTTTTATGGACTATGTTTGCATGATAGGACAAACGAGGATTACCCTTTTCACTTCAAGGCACAACCCAAGGATGGTGTTATCTCTCTTTGACACAAGATGTTTTTAAGATGTGAAAATGTGATAGGTTCAAGACCGCTTTTGAAATCATTTCCCAATACTCAAGATTTTATTTAGTGTAATTTGTGATATGGCCCTAGAGAACTTTGACATGCATTTCAAAGTTTGCTTAAAACACTAGGAATGGCTGAGTGATTGAAAACATTTTGGCAATGTAAATATGTGCAAATGGAAAATGGGTGTACGAATGACAATTCGGTTTGATGGATTTTATGAAGGTGCCCCTGATTAAGGCAACATGACTTTTGCTTGACCAAATTTTATATCCAAAAGATAGAATGGTCTCTAACATGATATGCAACTATGGCTGAAAATGAAATGTTATGGTTTTCAATGAGATGTATGCACATGAAATGCAATGTTTTTGAATGAGATGTATGCAACTAACAATGAAATGCAAATTCTTTTTATTTTATTTGTTTTTTTTTTTTTTTTTTTGTTGTACAAGCCATGTATATATGTACATATAAAATTCAAACTATGCGTAGAATGCCCTCAAGTGTATAACATTAAGTGGTTCGGGTTCTTCCTCTCCCTCTAAAGCGGCAAGTCTATAAGTTCCATTGCCCACTCTTTCGGTGACCATATATGGACCTAACCAATTAGCCGCGAATTTATCTCGAAGATGCGGCAATGCATTGGTGTTTTGTTGATTCTCTTTAAGGACAAGATCTCCTACTTGAAATTCTCTTAGATGAACTTTGGCATTGTAAGCACGTTTCAATCGGTCTTGATAAACTCGCAAATGCTCTAAAGCATTGATTCGTTTTTCATCTATGAGTGTGAGTTGATCAAGACGTGCTTGTCTAGCAGTATCATCATCGATAAATTCCTGCAAAGAAATTCGCAAGGAAGGGATCTCGACGAGGCAGAGCTAAGACTGCGGAGACGCTAAGTACTGCTTGATGTCATCAAAGGCTTTCTGACACTCATCTGTCCATGAAAATTGTACCCCCTTTTGTAGTAGGTGGCAAAATGGCCTACATTTATCAAGAAAGTTGTGCAATAAAGCGACGGATTGAATTAATCTTTCCTTGTAAACTACGCAACTCCTTCAAATTAGTTGGGGGACACATTTCCATAATGGCTTTGACCTTGTTTGGGTCCACCTCAATACCTCGTTTAGAGATAATAAAACCTAGGAGTTTGCCTGAGGTAACACCAAAGACACATTTCTTAGGCTTATCCGGATCATATGGATTATGGAGCGGGGTGAATAAGTCTTCGAAATTCATTGTCGACTTATGGAAGAAAGGATGGGCGGAATGGAAGGGAAAACCGGTGAAGACCTCGGAAGACCTGAGATGCAAAACAACATAGTTTTTGAGTTTTTTTTTTTTGAGTTTTTTTTTTTTTTTTGTAGTGGTGAAAACCACTATTTTAGTATATACATATAATACAGGTTTGGATTATGGCTTATGGATGTGGCGGAGGGGGTGGTTCACCTCGTTCTTGTGGAAGAAGCAAGCGAAAGATGGCCTCTTGGAGAGGGAACAATTGGAGATAAAACTCGTCTTGTTCAGTGAGGGGAACAATGGGCGCCGACTCTTCTTCAGATTCATCACCATTTGACATGATGTCAAATTCTTCATAGGCTTCATCTTCGGATTCGTCGGGGTGGAGGATTTCTTCTGAATTAAGATTAATGCTTTGAAAAGCTCGTTCAAAAGAAGAAAGGGATGGAAGTGGTTGGTAGCCCAGACCAAAACGCTCAGTGGGTCTCTGATATGGCATATCGATGCGTTCAGTTACCCCTTGCTCGTATCGACCTAGGCCAAATTGCTGCCAATTATGTCTGTGGAAATAGCGAGAGGGAAAACCCTCCATCCTTTCGATATTGGCAGGGTCTGGATGCTTAGGTTCTAGTATGGTGGTAGGACTAGAAGATGACTCTATTCCCCCATATACAAAATTAATGGAATTTGGCATAGAACCCATGTTATAAACCGATCCAATGGATAAATGTTGGTCATGTGGACGACCAAAATCTTTAATTTTTTGCACATTGAACGGTGTGATGTGGACATCTTGGATG
The DNA here is from genome assembly GCA_028583015.1 of Wollemia nobilis. Taxonomy (NCBI): domain Eukaryota; kingdom Viridiplantae; phylum Streptophyta; class Pinopsida; order Araucariales; family Araucariaceae; genus Wollemia; species Wollemia nobilis. The sequence goes on along the minus strand of JAQPPZ010000691.1, from coordinate 44,574 downwards.
GCATACTCACCAATACCTGCATCAGTGAGATGGACCTTGACTTGGGAGGGAGATGGACTAGATGATGGAATAGAAGAATGTGGGATAGAAGAATTGGAAGGATTTGGTTGGGTTGATGCTTCACTAACTTGTGAAACATCAGTTGGTGATGGTTGGGAAGATGGAGGAATAATAGGTGATGTTGAAGAAGGTGTAGAAGAATGGGGTAATGACGTGGAAAGAGATGATTGGTCATGGCCACATGTGCATGTGGTCACCGATGAAGAAGAAGGAAGATTAGGAGATGAAGAAAGTGGTGAATGAGATGGAATAGCGGAAGAGGAAGATGGTTGCGATATGATGGGTAGCTCCTCGGGAATGGGAGCTTTAGAAGAAGATGGTATAGAAGAAGTAGATGGGGTCAAGAAAAGATGAGTGGATGGCAACACAATCTCATAAGGATTTGAGACATAGTTGCAATGTTTGAAGGGTTCAATGTCGGCGGGTACACAATGAACCTGTCCCTCATATACATACTTCGAGACATTGATGCGGTATAGAAGGGACACATCTCATCTCCCTAAGCCAAGGCCGTCCAAGCAATACATTGTATGCCATGGACCCTTCCAAGATGTGAAACAAGGTATGCAAAGTTCGGGCCCCTACCTCAATGGGCAAGATAACCGTGCCAACCGTGGAAGATAAAGCATCATTGAATGCTTTAAGAGTAAAAGTCGACTTTGTGATAAGGGATGGCGACAACTTTAGATGACTCAACGCCGATGTTGTAATGATATTGATTGAGGAACCGGTGTCAATTAAGACTCTCTTGAATGGCTTGTGATCGATCTTGGCCATGATATGCAGTGGAGGATCTATACTTTCTGTTGACATAGGTTTGATTTCAAAATCATAGAAAGTGATGGAGGGCTCCATGCATGTTTGAATACTCCCCACAAAGTTGTTGAAGGCATTAGTATCTTGAGTTTGAAGCTCGATTGACTTTAATATTTCCATTAATGCCTCTCTATGCGGGGGAGATTGTTGAATGAGGTCATAGATCGATAACTTGGCAGAAGCCATTTTTAAACTGGTAGTTAATCGGCTACTCAATGACATGATGGGTCGTTGGCGTTGAGTAGAATGATTTAGCGGTTGTTGAGAAGTACTAGCACGTCGTTGGGTCATTGTTACCTGAGGTGGACTGGGGGTTTGTACAGTTGGCTGTGGTTCAGCCTGATTTGGTTGGTTCGCCCTTTGACCCCGGGTTACTACGTTAATAGTACCCACAAAACCTTGGTATTGTTGTACATGGTTGACTTGATTAGGAGGAGTTACCTGAGTTACTCCCCCCGAAGTTGTTGGAGCTTCCTCCCGATGTGGAAGGGGTGTTTGAAATATACCAAGATTTTGATTTTGTTGGGCTAAGGGGCTATCCAATTTAATGGCTCCAATCTCAATAAGATCTTGGATCACATGTTTGAAAGCTGTACAATTATTGATATCGTGCCCATTTTGCCTATGATAAGGACAAAATAGGTACTCCTTGTAATACTTCCCCCTTCTAGATGGTTCTAAAGGTTTAAACTCAGGTAAAGTTAACTGATTTGTGCTATATAACTTGTTGAATATGACCGCATATGGTTCATCTAAAGGTGTGAATTGTCGCTTGGGACGATTGTTTTGCCAAGGTCGAGTTTCCATGGTTGGCTCAGTATTGTGAGCTGGTTGAGGAGGGGCGGGTACCGCATGATAAGCAATTGGTTGCGGTTGACTTTGCATTACTTGTTGTTGTTGAGCCATTACGGGCTGGCTCGCCACCACTTGATTAACTTGGTTAACATTTGAGGTTGTACTAGCTTGTGCTTGTTTGTTTTGGCCATAATTATTATTTCGTTGTTGGCCCTTTTGTTGCCATTCTTTTCTACGGGGTTTTAAAACACCCTCTTGGACTTTAATGTCTTCTATGATACTTGCTTGGGCCAAAGCCTCTTCAAAAGTCCTGTATTGTTGTAATTGGAGTAACCAAGAGATAGGTTTTAGACAACTCCGGGTGAACATTTTGGTTAACTCCTCCATTGGTAGGGAGAATGGCAATTTATTAATGATAGCCCTCCAACGGTTTCCAAAGTCATAAACAGTCTCATCGTCATGTTGCTTGAGCTTGTATAAGTCGGACAATGAGACTTTCCTTTGTACATTTAGGGAGAATCGTTCTAAAAATAGATTAATCAATTGCTCGTAAGCATAAATGCTATGGTGAGCTAAATGATTGTACCATTGTACAACATCTCCCCCTAATGTCTGAGGAAAAGTTCTGAGCATAAGAGCATCATTATTTTGGATTCTAAAGCAGGCATGCATGAATGAGCTCACATGTTCATGAGGATCCTCAGTTCCTCGAAATTTGTCAAACTTCGGTAATGTGAAATCAATCGGATATGGCGGTGAAGGTACCGAAGGATGAATTGGTTGATTGATCAACGACCTTAGCGTAGGTTTCGACTAGATGAGCCGGGCATGTTGAGCATAAGGTTGTCAATCTGTTGTTGCATAGCATGGAGTCGAGAATCTTCATGAAAATTTTGATTCGTTTGATGATTATGATGATGCAATGGAGGAGTGGAAAAATGATGAGATGGGATGAAATTGCCTGGATTAGGCGGTGTGGAATGGACAGGTTGTTGGTATGGATGATACCGAAAAGAAGGTGATTGGGGTGAATGATGAACTGGACTGGGTTGGGAGAAAGGTGGGGTAGGAATGGACACCACCGAAGATTGGGGTACCCAGGTGGGGCCTGAGCTAAGAAAAGCTGGCTGGGTAGAAATTGGTTGGGGTGTAGGATTTACTACGACAGGTGGTTGAGCATTTTGTTGTTGTTGTTGCTGAAGCAACTTGTCGAGGTACTCCCTAACCTTATTAATCTCTAACCCAAGGGAGGTGGGATGATTGGATGAAGGTGGAGGGCAGGCTGCCATGGTAGTCACAGGAGATTGCGCAGCAGGGGCAATGAAGGTGGCTGAAGTAGGCGGTACACGGGAAGAAACGATGAGGCTGTGCCCCGGGTAGGGTGAAACCATAAATGGTTTGGGAAGAAGAGGGTTGAAATTGGTCATGGCTAGAGGAGGTTCCACCAGCCTCATAGAGAGAATTGGTGTACACTCGGGTAAATGGAGGAGAAAGTGGTCGGGAAGACACTACATTTGTCTCCAAAGGAGGACAATTGAGCATCTGGGAAGATGTTGGAGATGAAGCCGGCTGAACAGATACAACATTAGCCTCAAAAAAAGGGTTAGTGTAGACCTGAGTGAAACCAGCGGGTATGGTTGATGCAATATCCTGCTGAAAAATAGAATCTTGCATAGGGGAATCTTGGATTGGCTCAAGGACATAACGAGTGCCATCTCTTAAGTGAGTTTGCACTTGGGCCATATCAATGTGGGTAATATGACAGGAATTGTCTTCCTCCATGGGCATGGCCATGCGATAGACGGTAGAAGGACGTGAAAGACCTGCAGGCGAACCTGCCTGAAATTCACTAGGATAAGTAGCCATGTTGGTGGTGGGGATGTTTCGTGAATTACCCATTTGATTATTTAGATTTAACATTTTAGATTGATTCCTTGTTAAGACCATGAAGCAATAAATCTAAACAAATTCAGAAAAGAAGAATGCAAAACTGGAATGATAAATTTACACTAAAGAAATTATCAGAAACGAGTCACAACCTAGGTTTCAACCAATGTGTCTTACCTGCGGTTAATTAATTATTTTCTGATCTTAATCTGTAGTAAATTTTAAGTGTCCGGTTTATGAGTTTTGCATGTGATCTAATCTTGAATTATTCACAAAAAAGGTAAAAACTATGGCTAGGAAAGGACAACGAGATTCTTGTTGGTGATGAAATCCAAGCAAGTTTGCTCGGGGGTGACCTATGGTGTCTAAGGCAGAAGTTTAATGGATGGAGATGAATTCCACCGTCACTAAACTTCAAGCAATACCCGGTGATGAAATCCAGGATATTCTTGTTTTAAATGCAATATGAAATGCAGTGAATTTTATTTTAAGTGTTTTTAGTTGTCTAATGTATACATACAAAGCTATAAATCAAAAGTTCTAATGATCTAAGCAAGAGGCTACTGAAAACATGCCATTTCCTCTGAAGAAGTGGAGTACACCGTTTAAAACCCCCTGCCTACCGATGATATCAGATATCAAAGGAGCAACCGGAAGGTTCGTCCACTTCTCTGCCTGGAATCACCCAATGGCAGGAGTACTATTGACATCCAATCAATAGTCCTACTTAGATAACTAAAAAAGATAATTCGTAGCTATTCTAATATGTAGCTAGGTATGCAAATTTTTTTTTTTATATGCAAGCAACAACCAATAATGCAATGCAAGAAAAATGTAACTAAAAATAACTATTCTTTTCCAGATTACTTAGTTTTTGTTCATTTTAAAGCAATGATCTGAAAAAGAAACAAAATACAACAGAAAAACCAAAAACGTAAAAAGTACAGTTTAACAAAGAAAGAAAAACGCACTTACTCGGAAGCCTACGCTTTTCTGTAAAACTGCCTTCAAACGCCCACGGGAGTCTGCACAGGCTGAAACGCACCTCTGCGTTTCGTATTGGACTTCCAGACGCCGCTCTGCGTCTCTCGCATTTTCTGCAAGCTCAGAAACCCTAGTTCGTTGTAACGACAAATTTCACGATTTCTGGAACTTGCAAAATAAAACAAAAAATAGGAATAGATTAGTAAAGCAAGTATTAAAAACATGAAACCCTAGGGGGTCCCACCGTGATCGCCATTTGTAGATTAAAGATACAACGCCAAACAAAAGATAAAGAAAGTCACGATAAAAAGTAAGACGAGAACAAGGTTGCACAAAACAAACGATTTTTATTAATCAGTGGAGTTTAAAAACTCCTTTTGAGTACAACGAGGCCTGTAACCCTTTTCGTGATACAAAAATTACAGTTTGTGCTAGGGTTCTCCGAAACCCTAGCTGGCACAATGGGGTGGCATCTTCGAAGAAGATATCCTTAATCCCAACAAGGTGAGTGGGCTTTGTTGTATCCTTTGGCTCGGACCACTCCGGCTTAAACAGTTGCTATCAACACACCGAGATCTGCCATTAAAATCCTGCACACATTAACACTATCAAGGAGTTAGAAATTAATAAGAGGGCTCCACTGTGTGAGCCCTCGAAACAATTTAAAACCCTAGAAAAATAGAATGCAGGAGTTCAACAACCGATTAATAAAAGAAAAGAAGTTACTTGCTTTAAGCTGATTTATACCTTCTCTGTTAACGGCTAGACCAGGCGGCATCTGGAAGTAATGTGGCTGTCAAATCGGCTGCGAAGGCGCCCTGGTGCACTCGTTGAACGCCCGCGTGCTTCTGGATCAAGGTTTCGGACGCGGTCGAGTCGTGGCGCGGTAAACGGCGCGGGCACTTGCGACAAGAATGGGGGATTCTCGAGTGTTGCAGAAGAGATGGCGGCGAAGTTGGCGACGGATGCGGCGATGGATGCGACGAAAAGGGGCGGCGATGGATGGCTGAAGAGATAGATGAAATAGAAGAGATAGGTCCAAAAGATAGCAAAGATAGCAAAGATAGAAGTAGAAGATAGGGTTTGAGCCATCAAGGTGACTCAATTTATAATCTACTCTTAGGGCACACTTTAGGGTTTTAACGACACTTTGAATGTGTGGCTAAGATTAAAGTGGATCCAAGGGTAGAGAATAAATCTAGGTTGTGAAACGGATTAAGATGGATGGACGGATGAGATTAAATGAAGGATGGACGGCTTAGATTAAATCACTTAAACTATATTTATATATATATTAAAATATATTAAAATATTAAAATATATATATAAATATTAATTTAAATAAATTTGGGGATGAAAAATGGCGGGAAAGGTGAAATTGGGCCAAATAATGGCGGGAAGGTGTGGATTTGGGCCAAATAATGGCGGGAAGGATGAATGATTGACATGTGGATGACAGGAAGGTATAGATGACTTACAAGTGGCTGGATTTTGGTGTCTACAATTACTATTATCCATTCCGTTGTGTTGTATTGGTTTCTAGATATCTACATTGAGTGTCTGAGCATTGGTGGATCATTGTTGAAAGGAACGTTTGTTCCTTTCCAAGTGGTATCAGATAGGCTTTCCTATAGAAGAACGACCACACATTCCACAAGAAGAAACTGCTTTAGAACCGCGGTTAAAGAAATAGCACACACAAACATTTTGTCTGCTCACACAGGTTGTCCAAGGAACACTTCACACGTGCAGCTGTGCGAAAGGAAGGTTACGAAGCGTCTGTTGTCCACATAGTCCTTGCCATGCAAAATTACGTCGAACAGTCACAGAACACGAGCGCACTACAATTCCCCATCGTCGGCCAATCACCATTGTGAATTAAATGCCATTCGCAGATATTTCCTAAGGTTAGCGTCAAATTTTTTTTTTTTAATTTGTGGTAGGGAATTATCCCACATCCAGTGTGGGGAGGCATCAAAGTAATTTAAAAGATGCGGTTCATGTCTATTGAAATGTGACTTCGGTCACATTCTTGGATTTTCTCTCGCATGCGCTATCCCATCTGTCATTTCTATCATCTTTGTTGTCCACCATCCAGCTATCGGGTTCATTTGCCGTGTCTATCATCCTCGTTGTCTGGTCCACTTGTGTCCTCGTTGTCCGTCGTCCTCGTGTCTTGTCGAGTCAGTGTCGTGTCCTCGTTGTTCGTCGAGTGTCATGTCATTACATTCATTTCCTCGCTATTTGTTTCCTGTGTCCTCGCTGTCTGTCATCCTTGTGTCTTGTCAAGTCAGTGTCGTGTCATTACGTCCGTTTCCTCGTTGTTTGTTGCCTGTGTCCTCGTTGTCCATCATCCTCGTGTCTTGTCAAGTTAGTGTCTGTCTTGCGTGTTGTTCTCTATCATCTCAGGGTTAGTCCCAGTCTTACGTATTGTTCTCCACATGTCCTACCTTAGTCAAGACCAAAAGTCATCAAACAATAGATGTCGAAAAGTTGCTAAAGAAAAAGTTATTGTCAAAGTTGTACAAAAATTATCAAACTTGAAAAGTTGCTATCAAAGTTCTGAAATTGTCCAAATTGAAAAGTTGTTGAAAGTTGTTGTCAAGGAGGCCACCCAAATTCAAATCTGCGTCATAGTTGGAGCGACAGTTGAAGTGGAACACAATTTTTTTTTTTGCCAAATTCAACCAAATTTTCGCAGAAATCGAAGCTCAAGGATTACTAAGCAAGAAATTTTGAATAGTGCATGAGTAGAAGTTGGATCAAAGGACCTGACGGTCGACTATCAAGCTTGGAGATGACCAATAACAACACAAGAAGACCTCATCGAAGCCCAGGTACAAAAAATTCTCCTTCTCCTTTCAAAATTGGTAGTTATAATCCGCATCATCCACTGGTAGACCCCATGGCTACTAACCTTTCCCCAACTCATGACAATGTCACACAAGGAGAATCAGGCAACTCTGCCATTACCACTGATGAAGCTCTTCGACAATTACTAGATGGTATGCACCAAATTAATGTCAACCTAACTAAACTATTGAGCGCACAAAACCAACCTAATCCCAATACTAATCCCCAAAATCACTCCCATGAACAAAGGCATGAAGAAAATGATGACCAAGATGAAGATTGGGAGCAGCAAAGAGGCAATCCGGATAATTACGGGAATCGCTATCATAGACAACGATATAACCAAGATCAAGATAGGGATATGGGTTATCACCAACCGAGAGGCCCTAATAATTTTCCACGCATTGATATGCCCACTTTTGAGGGTCATGATCCTCGTGGTTGGATAGCCAAAATGGAAGGCATTCTCGACTTATACCAAATTAAGGATTTTGATAAAGTCCCTTTCGCTGCATCAAAATTAGGCACTGAGGCTTACCAATGGTTCGTATGGCTTAAATGCGAGAAAGGAGCTACTGTTTTCTGGAATAATTTCACTACCTATTTTTTAGAAATATTTGATGAAGGAGCTACATCATCATACACAGTAAGACTGTTATCTCTTAAACAAGAAAGATCAGTTAGTGAGTTCGTCTCCGAATTCACCAGTTTACTACCATATGCATTACACCTCAGTCCAGACACAGTGGTAGGAGCTTTTCGTAATGGGTTGAAAGAAAATATTAAGGTGGAGGTGGACATTCAAAATCCAACCTTGTTGAATGATTGCATAAGAATGGCCAAGCTAGCTGAGAAGAGAATTCAGTTGTATACATAGCATGAAACTTATAGTCATCCTTCATATGGCAACAACTCTTTTCATAGAAATGATCAACCATCAAGATACTTCTGCTATAAATGTCGCAATCACCATCCCAGAGAATAGGCATGTGCACAAAAACAAAACTTTCATATTGAATGCACTCAATATGAAGGAGAAGAAGAAGAAACATACCACCAGGAAGAACCTATTCAAGAAGAACTATCGATTGTTCTAGAAGAGAAGGAAGAGGATACAATGGCTATTTTCGTGCATGCCCTCATGGGGTTAACAACCCACCATACAATTAAGGTACCGGGATTTCTCCACCAGAAAAAGGTAAATGTGCTAATTGATTCAGGTAGTACCCACAATTTTATCGACATCAAAACAACAAAAGCTTTTAATTTATTCATTAATTCTTCCAACAAAGACAAATTCCAGGTTCTAGTAGCCAACGGGGTGAATGCTCAATGTGTTGGGAGAACATCTCAAGTCTCCATTAAAATGGGAACTTATACCTGGTTTGGATCTCTTTTCATAATGAATTTAGGGAACTCTGATGTTATTTTGGGAGTTGAATGGTTGGAAACACTAGACACGGTCAGCTTCAATTTCAAAAAATTATTTGTGGAATGGAAGGAAAACGGACGGGTCATTCACTTACAAGGTATTACTACTCCCCCATCACAGATGGTGAGCTCTCATAGTATGGAGAAAACATTAAAAAAGGTTGGATACGGATTCATAGATCAAATTAATTGTTTGAAAAAGCAATCTCGAGCAACTTCGGGTATTTTTGCTCTAGATTTACGGGACATCGTAGCACATTACGCAGAGGTCTTCCAAGAACCAAAGGGACTACCTCCCCAAAGATCCCATGACCATGCCAAGGTGATCGGCCAAAAAGTGAAATCTCAGTCAGAATTACCAATACTAGATGTAGAAGGGCGTATATATCTCCAGCCGGAAGCAATTCTACAAAGCAGAACATGCATATGGAGCTCTCGTCACATCCAAGAATTTCTCATCAAATGGTAGGGCCTACCAGATGAAGATGCAACCTGGGAATCTGAAAGTATTTTCCAGTCATTTCTAGCTTTGAGGACAAAGCTTTCCGAGGAGGGGAGTCATGTTACATACCTAAAATAATATAGCGTCGGCTATATTATGAAGCATTACATTTAATCATTATTTATCCAAGTGTAGAGTAAATAAATTATCATATCTTATTATCATTTTTTATACTTCATTTGTGATCTTCGCATATTTGCATTTATGACGAGGGTGTACCCACCTTAAGTGGTGAACCATTTACTTCATTATTGCTTTAATTGCTATTATCCATTCTACTGTGTTGTATTGGTTTCTAGATATCTACGTTGAGTGTCTGAGCATTGGTGGATCATTGTGTTGAGCAAGGTGTTGCAAGAGTTTTGTCATTGTTGTCAACACAGGCAGTTATATCTAATGATGCAGTGGACGAGCGATTCGAAGTCATTCGGATGCAGAGGACAGAAGTTCAAAGGTTATTCAGAGCATGGACAGGTGAGTTTCCAAGAAGACCATAGTTGCCTATTTGCAAAAGATCAAAGAAAAAGACAAGTAAGAAAAGTGTCGCGATATCGCGACATTTTCAGCAGGCAAGAAAAACTGTCGCGATTTCGCGACATGTTAGAGGAGAGAGAAAGCACAAACAAAATTGTCACGATTTCGCGACATGGCCGAGGAGAGAGAAGGCACAAGGAAAACTATCACGATTTCATGACATGTTGGAAGCAGAGAAGGCAAGGAAGAAAACTATCGCGATTTCGTGACATGTTTGGAGAAAAAGCGCTAAGGAAGAAAACTATCGCGATTTCGTGACATGTTTGGAGAAAAAGCGCTAAGGAAGAAAATTGTCACGATTTCGTGACATGTTTGGAGAAAAAGCGCTAAGGAAGAAAACTGTCACGATTTCGTGACATGTTTGGAGAAAAAGTGCTAAGGAAGAAAACTATCGTGATTTCGTGACATGTTTGGAGAAAAAGCGCTAAGGAAGAAAACTGTCACGATTTCGTGACATGTTTGGAGAAAAAGCGCTAAGGAAGAAAACAGTCACGATTTCGTGACATGTTCAGAGAAAAAGTGCCAAGGAGGAAAAGTGTCACGATATCGTGACATGTCGAGTTTTCGTGACCGAAGGGAAGAAAAGCGCCAAGGAGGAAAAGTGTCGCGATATCGCGACACGTCAGGTTTTCACGACTCGAAGAGGAGAGAGAAAGCTCGGAGGCAAAAGTGTCACGATTTCGTGACATGTTCTGGTTTCACTGGTGCAAGCCGAGAAAAGGTTGAGAAAGCGAGGAACGTCATGATTTCATGATAGAAGTAAGGATGACGTCAGCAATAGTTAGAAGTGTCACGATTTCATGACAAAAATGTTGTCAAAGCAAACAAAGGCCAAAAGTGTCATGATTTCATGACAGTAGGGATAAGAAGGCGTACGGATGTAAAAGGTGTCGCGATATCGTGACATGTTGTAGTTTCATGGTAGAAGCTATAGGAAAGTGACAAAGGTGGCAGAGACGGTTGAAGCCGACAAAGTTGAATCTAGGCCGATAAAATTTAGGGTTTTGCAGCCGATGATCTTTAGGGTTGAAGCCGACAAAGTTGAATCTGGGCTGACAAAATTTAGGGTTTTGCAGCCGACGATCTTTAGGGTTACAACCGACTATATTTCAAGTTTTAAATTTCTATTATTTAAGGAGGGCTATTTTGGAGTTTGATGATCGAAGTGTGCATCTCGATTTTGTGTGAATTAAGTCTATAGTGCAGTATGCGAATCGTGTCGAACCAAGTCTAGTGCGAAGAAAAATTTGTGCAAGTGAAGTCCGTAGAGAGCTGAGAGCTAGTCGTATCGAATTAAGCTGAGTGTGAAGCAAGAGCGTACAAAAAGCAAAAAAAGTGCATAGGAGCAGAAGCGATAGTTTGATTGTGATGAAGCGTAGTGTGAGAGGTTGTGCAGAAGCAGACTGATAGTGCGAAGCATTTGCACAGCAGAAGCAGAGTGCATAGAATCTGTAGACTATGAGCAATAAGGTGAAGGTATTATTCAGTTATTTTCATTGTTTCTATTGAAGTCCAAGTTGCAGCTTGGCATAAGGGGTTGGTGCTCCTTCCAGTAGGTGCTGGTGATTTAGGGGTAGGTGCTCCTTTCTGTTGGTGCAAAAAAATTGAGGGGTTGGTGCTCCTTCCAGTTGGTGCTGGTAAATAAGTTGTAAAGTTGTTGCTTTGCAAAGGCTGGATTTGGATGGTAGTCCAAGCAGCCCTTTTTGAGGAGTAGCCACATTGGTGAACCTCGTTAAATCTGTGTTGTGTGTGATGCTCTTTTGTTCTATCTGGTTTAAATTTGCTTTATTTCAGCTTTAAGTATTGCAAGTTTAAAATATTAAAAGATCACACTGATTCACCCCCCTCTCAGTGTCACTGTGATTATAACAATTGGTATCAGAGCTAGGTTCTTGAACAGGCTCAAACAGCTAGGGTGATCTTGGAAGTGATGCAATGGCAAGTGGTGAAGGTTTCTCCTCGAACAAAGCACCATTGTTTGATGGAACTAATTATGCGTTCTAGAAAATCAGAATGCAGACATATCTCCGTGCTTTGGGTTTTGACATCTGGGGTGCAGTAGTTAATGGTTACAAAGCTCCCGCCACCGCTCCAACAGACACTATCGATAAAAAGGCATTTGAAAATGATTCAAAAGCAAAAAATGCCATCATGTGTGGACTAGTGGACAGTGAGCTAGTCAAGATCATAAATTGTGAATCAGCGAAAGATGTATGGGATAAACTAGAGAACATTCATGAAGGAGATGATAGGATCAAGGAGGCCAAGCTTCAAACACATCGAGCTCAATTCGAATCCTTAAAGATGGACAATGATGAGAACATAGAGACTTTCATGCAAAGAGTCAATGGGATCACTAATTCAATCAGAGGTCTCGACGAAGATATGGATGATGCTACTATCATGAAAAAGGTATTAAGATCACTCCCTCCTAGATTTGATTCTAAAGTCTCAGCCATAGAAGAAGCCAAAGATCTAAATCGCTTTAGTATGGATGAGATGCATGGTTCTTTGACTGCTTTTGAAATGAGAATAGGAAGGTCTAATCCCATAGATAGAGAAGCAACCTTTAAAGCCCTAAAAGGCAAAGACACAAAACAAGAGTCTGAAGAAGAGGAGGCATCTGATGAAATGGAAGCAAATTTTGTCAAAAAACTGAGAAAGGGAAAAGGAAAATACAGAGGAAAGCTACCTTTTAAATGTTTTAACTATGGAGGCATTGGGCACTTTGCGACAAAATGTCCACTCAATGAGAAGAACCAGGGTGAGGAAGCTTCGCACCAAGAAAGAAATGACTGGAAGAAGAAATCAAACTTCAGGAAAGGCAACTTCAAAAAGAAAAGTTTCATCTCCAAGAATGCAAATTCTTCAGAAGACAACTCTAGTGAGGATTCTGAAGAAGAAACAGGTGAAGTTCTGTTCATGGCATGTGAATCAAAAAAATCGAAAGAGGTAGAACAATCAGAAAAGAGGGAAGTAATGAATTCTAAAGTTTCTGCTAAAAATCCTGAGGTTGAAGTAGATCTAGAAGGTGAGCTGGTCTCTGCTCTTGTAGAATGGAAATCTGAGAAAAGAAAGAATTATAAACTTTCAAGGAAGCTTGAGGATGCAAATGATATCATAACCAGTTTGAAAATACAGACAGAAGAATACAAGAAAATGTCTGAGGATCTCGAAGTTCAGATAACCATGAAGATAGATTACTGCTGTAAACTAGAAGAAGAGAATGTTAGTCTACGAATGCAGATGCAAGAACTGGATCAAAAAATTAGCTGCCATCAAAAGCGTGAAGAAAGTTCGATGAAGTTGGATAAAATTTTAAGTGATCAAAGACCTGCTGGCATCAAATTTGGTCTAGGCTTCGTGGAAGGAGAATCGTCAAATGGACCAAAAGCCAGAAATGTAGAAACTATAAGGAATGAAGAGAAGAAACAGACTGATGAAAGAAAAACAACTCAGGAAAATGAAAGCAGTAATGCCTGGCCCGAAAAGAGAACTGACAATGATGGATTTACCAAGGTCACACATCAAAAGAAAAGAAGATCTATGGCTCCTACAACATCCTGGCAAAAACCATCTTTCAGGTTCAATCATTTCTTTTCTGGTTTCTGTTTCAAGTGTAATGGTTATGGGCATAAAATTGCAGATTGCAAGTATAATGCAGGACCAAGAAATCTCTTCAGTAGAAATGCTTTTTCACCGTTAAATTATGCAGTAGAATGTTTTAATTGTCACAACTTTGGACATATTGCAAGAAACTGTCGTAGTCTTTTAGCTGCAAATCAACCTCAGAAAAGAAAATTTCAACCAAATAGGACAAGACAAAATAGAAATCCTTCTGAAAGATATACTCAAGATATTGGAAAAGGAAAGTCCAAACTAGAGCCCAATACGGTAGCCAAATCGAGTGGAAACAGAAAGAGCAGCCTCAGGAAGAAAAGGAATCCTTAATAGTTCAAACAGCTTTCAAGGCATAGAGTAAAAGGGTACCATGGATACTTGACAGCGGATGCTCAAGTCATATGACAGGTGATAAACAAAAATTTGAAAAATTACAGAAATATGAGGGCGGTTCTATAAAATTTGGAAATAATGATGGAGCTAAGATAATCGGAAAAGGATCAGTTCAAATTAGTAATGGGAAGATCAAGTCAGAAGAAGTTTTGTTTGTGGATGGTCTGAAACATAACCTGTTGAGTGTTAGTCAGATCTGTGATAATGGACATGAAGTTGTTTTCAAGAAGCAGGGTTGTGAAGTCAGGAAATCAAACAGTGGAAAATTGATAGCTATTGGATCAAGGACATCTGGCAACCTGTACACACTCTCAGAAACTACAGAAGGTAATTGTTTCATTGGACAGGAAGAAGAAAACTGGCTATGGCACAAGAGGCTTGGACACATTAGTTTTGATAATCTAGTGAAAATCAGCTCGAAACAGGCAGTAAGAGACATTCCAACCATTAGAAAACCTTCAAATAGTATTTGTGCTTCATGTCAAAAGGGAAAGCAAACCAGAACCTCATTCAAAACAAAATAGTACCACACCGGTAAACCTCTGGATCTTATACATACAGACTTGTGTGGACCCATGAGAACTCAAAGCATAAATGGTGACAAATACTTTATGTTATGTATTGATGATTATTCCAGAATGACATGGATATTCTTCTTAAAGAATAAAATAGAAGCTTTTGGAATGTTCAGATCTTTCAAACATCTAGTTGAGAATGAAACAGGAAAAAGAATTAAATGTTTGAGATCAGATAGAGGAGGAGAATTCATCTCAGATGAGTTTACAGAATACTGTGAACGGCATGGTATCAGGAGACAATATTCAGCAGCTAGAACACCCCAGCAGAATGGCGTGGTAGAAAGAAAGAACAGAACAGTACAAGAAATGGCACGAACTATGCTGGCAGAAAACAAAATAGCAGACAGATTTTGGAAAGAAGCAGTCCATACTACAGTATACATCCAAAATAGGTACATGCTGAGAACTCATGAAAGCAAAACTCCTTATGAGCTGTGGTTTGGTAGAAAGGCAACAACAAAACACCTCAAAGTCTTTGGTTGTAAGTGTTACATCAGAAAAACTGAAGACAATCTTGGGAAGTTTGAAAATAGAGCAGATGAAGGTGTCTTTGTTGGGTATTCGATAAAGAGCAAAGCTTATAAATGTTACAACAAGAGACTCAAGAAAATTGTGGACAGTGCTGATGTTAAATTTGATGAAGGAAGGGAAAGAACAGTTAACTATGAAGAAAACTACCCAATTTATGAAGAAGTCATTGAAGGAGATGAGGAAAATGAAACAGAAAAGAAACCATCTCTTAACTCAGATGACTTAATTGATGACTCAGAGGTGGAAGAAAATAAGAAATTCAAAACAGGCAGCTGGCAGAAGAATCATCCCAGAGATCAAATTATTGGAGATCCCACAGCTGGTATTCAGACAAGAAAGAAAGTAGTAAGTAACTACTCTCTTTTATCCAGCATTGAGCCCAAAAATATAGCTGAGGCAAGCAAAGATGATAGTTGGATGAAGGCAATAAATGAAGAGTTAGATCAGATTGAAAAGAATAGAACTTGGGAATTAGTTCCTAAACCGGCAGATAAGAATGTAATCGACACCAAATGGATATTTCAAAATAAATTGAATGAAGACGGACAGGTAGTTAGAAATAAAGCTAGATTGGTCTGTAAAGGGTATGCACAAGTTGAAGGCATTGATTTTGAAGAGACTTTTGCACCTATGGCCAGATTAGAAGCAATCAGAATGTTTCTAGCCTTAGCAGTTCATAAGAATTTCAGAGTTTACTAGATGGATGTAAAATCAGCTTTCTTAAATGGGAAACTTGAAGAAGAAGTTTACATTGAACAACCAGATGGTTTCCAAATTGGTGAAGATCCCAATCTTGTCTGCAAATTAAAGAAAGCTTTATATGGCTTAAAACAGGCACCCCGAGCATGGTATGCACGGCTAGATAACTATCTCTCTCAACAGGGGTTTAAGAAAGGTATGGTGGACAGTAATCTATATGTCAAAACAGAAAATGGGCATCTCATTGTTCTTGTTGTTTATGTAGATGATATCATATTTGGCAGCAACAAAGATGAATCATGTAAAGACTTAGCAAATAAAATGCAGAAAGAATTTGAAATGTCTATGATTGGTGAACTGTCTTACTTTCTTGGGTTACAAGTTAATCAAAATGAGAAAGGCATATTTATTTCCCAAGTCAAATATGTGAAAGAGATGCTAAAAAGATTCACAATGGAGGACTGTAAGCTAGTTAGCACTCCTATGGTGACAGGCTGCAAGTTGAGTAAAGATGACAAATCTCCACCTGTAGATCAAACCATGTACAGATCAATGATTGGAAGCTTACTTTATTTAACAGCTACCAGACCAGATATTCTACAGGCAGTTTGCATGGTAGCAAGATTTCAGGCCAGTCCCAAAGAGACTCATGTGACAGCAGTAAAAAGGATTCTCAGATATCTCAAGGGTACTATGGAGTATGGGTTATGGTATCCGAAAGGTAAAGACTTCACCCTTATATCTTATTCAGATGCAGATTGGGCAGGATGTGTTGATGATAGGAAGAGTACAAGTGGAGGTGCTTTTTATCTCGGTGACAGGTTGGTTGCTTGGCACAACAAGAAACAAGAGTCAGTTTCTTTATCAACAGCTGAGGCAGAATATATTGCAGCAACAACTTGCTGTACACAAGTTTTGTGGATGAAACAAACTCTGAAAGATCTTGGTATTAATTTTAGTGAACCAATATCAGTTAAGTGTGATAACACCAGTGCAATTAACATCTCCAAGAATCCAGTAATGCATTCACGGACAAAACACATTGCCATCAGGTATCATTTTTTGAAGGAGAAAGTTGCAGAAGGAGAAGTTAAATTGGATTTTGTCCCAACCACAGAACAAGTAGCAGATATTTTTACAAAACCATTGCCCAAGGAAGTGTTTGAGTACCTTCAAAACAAATTGGGAGTAGTCACACTTCCCAAGAAGTGACTAGCTACGGGGATCACTTTCTCGGGGGAGCATTTGAGTATTTGACTATTCTTTTGCTCATGATCATAATTTGTGCTAAGTGCAACAAATTATGCCCGAGAATTGTGTGTATGGACTCAGGGGGAGTCTACAGCAGCCCTTTGGTATTATTGACAAAGGGGGAGAAGAGTTACAGGAATTTACACAGGTGTTGCCAACAATTCCAAAGGGGGAGATTGTTGAGCAAGGTGTTGCAAGAGTTTTGTCATTGTTGTCAACACAGGCAGTTAGATCTAATGATGCAGTGGACAGGCAGTTCAGAAGTCATTCAGATGCAGAGGACAGAAGTTCAAAGGTTATTCAGAGCATGGACAGTGAGTTTCCAAGAAGACCATAGTTGCCTATTTGCAAAAGATCAAAGAAAAAGACAAGTAAGAAAAGTGTCGCGATATCGCGACATTTTCAGCAGGCAAGAAAAACTGTCACGATTTCGCGACATGTTAGAGGAGAGAGAAAGCACAAACAAAATTGTCATGATTTCACGACATGGTCGAGGAGAGAGAAGGCATAAGGAAAACTGTCACGATTTCATGACATGTTTGAAGAGAGAAGTGCTAAGGAAGAAAACTGATCATGATTTCGTGACATGTTTGGAGAAAAAGCGCTAAGGAAGAAAACTATCGCGATTTCGTGACATGTTTGGAGAAAAAGCGCTAAGGAAGAAAACTGTCGCGATTTCGTGACATGTTTGGAGAAAAAGCGCTAAGGAAGAAAACTATCATGATTTCGTGACATGTTTGGAGAAAAAGCGCTAAGGAAGAAAATTGTCGCGATTTCGTGACATGTTTGGAGAAAAAGCGCTAAGGAAGAAAACTATCACGATTTCGTGACATGTTTGGAGAAAAGCGCTAAGGAAGAAAATATTGCGATTTCGTGACATGTTTGGAGAAAAAGCGCTAAGGAGGAAAAGTGTCGCGATATCGCGACATGTGGGTTTTCGAGAAGGAAGAAAAGCGCCAA
The DNA here is from genome assembly GCA_028583015.1 of Wollemia nobilis. NCBI lineage: Eukaryota > Viridiplantae > Streptophyta > Pinopsida > Araucariales > Araucariaceae > Wollemia > Wollemia nobilis. The sequence continues at coordinate 26,679 of JAQPPZ010000691.1, read as the reverse complement.
GGAGGAAAAGTGTCGCGATATCGCGACACGTCAGGTTTTCGCGACCCGAAAGAGGAGAGAGAAAGCTCGGAGGCAAAAGTGTCACGATTTTGTGACATGTTCTGGTTTCGTTGGTGCAAGCGAGAAAAGGTTGAGAAAGCGAGGAACGTCATGATTTCGTGACAAAGTAAGGATGACGTCAGCAATAGTTAGAAGTGTCACGATTTCGTGACAAAAACGTTGTCAAAGCAAACAAAGGCCAAAAGTGTCACGATTTCGCGACAGCAGGGATAAGAAGGCGTACGGATGTAAAAGGTGTCGCGATATCGTGACATGTTGTAGTTTCACGACAGAAGCTATAGGAAAGTGACAAAGGTGGCAGAGACGGTTGAAGCCGACAAAGTTGAATCTAGGTCGATGAAATTTAGGGTTTTGCAACCGATGATCTTTAGGGTTGAAGCCGACAAAGTTGAATCTGGGTCGACAAAATTTAGGGTTTTGTAGCCGATGATCTTTAGGGTTACAGCCGACTATATTTCAAGTTTTAAATTTCTATTATTTAAGGAGGGCTATTTTGGAGTTTGAGGGATCGAAGTGTGCGTCTCGATTTTGTGCGAATTAAGTCTGCAGTGCGCAGTATGCGAATCGTGTCGAACCAAGTCTAGTGCGAAGAAAAATTTGTGCAAGTGAAGTCCGTAGAGAGCTGAGAGCACGTCGTATCGAATTAAGCTGAGTGTGAAGCAAGAGCGTACAGAAAGCAAAAAAAGTGCACAGGAGCAGAAGCGATAGTTTGATTGTGATGAAGCGTAGTGTGAGAGGCTATTGCGTAGAAGCAGACTGATAGTGCGAAGCATTTGCATAGCAGAGCGAGTGCATAGAATCTACAGACTGTGAGCAATAAGGTGAAGGTATTATTCAGTTATTTTCATTGTTTCTATTGAAGTCCAAGTTGCAGCTTGGCATAAGGGGTTGGTGCTCCTTCCAGTAGGTGCTGGTGAATTAGGGGTTGGTGCTCCTTTCTGTTGGTGCAAAAAAATTGAGGGGTTGGTGCTCCTTCCAGTTGGTGCTGGTAAATAAGTTGTAAAGTTGTTGCTTTGCAAAGGCTGGATTTGGATGGTAGTCCAAGCAGCCCTTTTTGAGGAGTAGCCACATTGGTGAACCTCGTTAAATCTGTGTTGTGTGTGATGCTCTTTTGTTCTATCTGGTTTAAATTTGCTTTATTTCAGCTTTAAGTATTGCAAGTTTAAATATTAAAAGATCACACTGATTCACCCCCCCTCTTAGTGTCACTGTGATTATAACATATTGTTGAAAGGAATATTTGTTCCTTTCCACACCTTCTCCCTGTTAGCCTCTACATGGCTAGTTCTGATTAAGATTAGGTAGAACTCCTCTGCATATTCTTTGACAGATCTATTTGACTGTCTCAAACTCTGCATTCTTCTCAACAGGTCCAATTCGTAATCTATAGGAATAAACTATCTCTTCAACTTCTCTACCATTCGATCCCATCTGGTTATCTTTTCCTTTCCTCCTCTATTTATTTCTAGCTGCACTTCTTTCCACCATATGCAAGCATGGAATTTCAACTTAGTTTTTGCAAATTTGATCCGATCTGGATCTACAACCTCCTCATACTCAAAATATTCCTCCATATCATTGATCCAATCAATTAACTCCTCTGAATTGAGACTCCCAGAATATGTGGAGACCTTGAACTTTGCATTCTTCCTGATCTGAGATATGGCCTTAATTAATCTGGCCTCTATAGGATCCGTTGCTTCTTCTTCAACCAATGGATCATCAACCTCCCAAGCTTCCTCTTCACTATGGTCTTCTCTCCTTGGTTCAACTTCCCTTCACAATTCTTCTTGTAGGGATTGCACTTGCCTCTACAAAGCTCTAAAATCTTCTTCAGGTACCACATTCCTTCCACCACCATGATTTATTCATGGAGGCATTCTTCCTCACTCTCTTCTCACAATATTTCCACAGATCCTGGTGCAAACTACCTCACTTTCGATGATCTGCTCACACACTCAGGAACTCCTACTCTGATACCACTTGATGGAGATCCACAAATAACTCACAACAGATTCTTAAATCTCATTCATTATAGTTGGAAATGATTTACAATAATGGCAAAAATTTTCCATTTAAAACTCCTTCACTTTGGAAGATAGTTATTTTCTTTCCTCTCACTGCATCTTCCGCCTAAGAAGAATAAAAGTCTAAACTAGTCCAGAATCGCCCTCTTGCCTTCACTTCTGCAACTATGGCTTAGCAGTTCTTTGACCCTTGTGCATGCCTTCGCTCGCCCTTTTAAAATCTCTGGCATGACTCTTTGTTTCCATTATCTGACCCTTCATTTCATTTCCCGTGCCTCTTCATTGTATTCGCCTTTGAATGCCTTTCTTTTCGATCCTTGATCCTTTTATGCTTTCACTACACCTCGGTGCCATGTGCCTTCAATGTTGCCACTGTAGGCTCTATCCACATATCAACCATTGATGATGTTCGGTATGCCATCGCTCGGTAGATTCCTCTGTAACGGTTCTTGTAACTGCCTGTGCTTTCTTTTCTTTTATTGGTCACAAAAATGTGACATGTCATGATATCGCAACATTTTTAGCTTCCCTGTCTTCCAGCCTTATTTGAGTCACAAAAATGTGACATGTCGCGATATCGTGACACTTTTGGCTTCTCTGCCTTCCTACCTTCTTTGAGTCATGAAAATGCGACATATATCGTGACACTTTCGACTTATCTGCCTTCCTACCCTATTCGAGTCACAAAAATACGACATGTTGCGATATCGCGACACTTTTGGCTTCTCGGCCTTCTTACCCTGTTCGAGTCACGAAAATGCGACATGTCATGATATTGTGACACTTTTTCTCCTTTGTGCTTTCTCTTGTCCTTGGGTCACAAAAATGTGACATGTCACGATTTCGCGACATCTTTCCCTTCTGGGTCTTCTTTCTCTTTTTCGATCGTGAAATTGCAACATGTCACGATTTCATGACATCTTTCCCTTCTACCTTCTCCTCACCTCTAGGGTCACGAAATCGTGACATGTCATGAAATCGTGACAGTTTCCTTCCTTGATTCCTTTTTGTGTCCTTGGTCGCAAAATTGTGACATGTCACAAAATCATGACATTTTTCTTCCTTGCCTCCTTTTTGCTTCTTTGGTCACGAAATCGTGACATGTCATGAAATCACGACATTTTCCTTCCTTGCCTCCTTGCTGCTTCTTTGGTCGTGATTTCACGACATGTCACGAAATCGCAAAATTTTCTCCTCTGTGCCTTTCCTGTCTTCCTTCGGTCACGATTTCATGACATGTCGTGAAATCATGATATTTTTTCTCCATGCCTCCTCTCACCTTCCTGAATCGCAAAAACGCGACATGTCATGATATCGTGACACTTTTCTCTATTGCGATATCATGACATCAAGGCAAACACTTAGATTTTTTTTTGTTCATGTAAGATTGCTCTGCTACCATTGGATGCTCCTGCATCAGACGTGCAGTGTTCGAGAGGTACTTCAATTATGATATAGAGACGACAGAGTTGGATTGCTTGAAGGGGGGTATGCTGGTAGGATTCTAGCATGAGGTGAAGGTATTAGGGGTGAGGAATACACTACTTATGATGCTCATATCCAATATGCTATTATATGACTCGTCTAGAGTGAGGTTCCCATGGAACCTGATGGAGATAGTATTTGCACTAGTGAGGTGCACTGTGGTGAAGTCACTGGTGATGGCATGGGGTACTACACTAATGGAACAAATATATGATTATTTGTACGATATTTGCTACCATCAGTGGAAGTGTATGGGGTTTAGCTTTTTGCTACAGTTCTAGCGATGGCAACACATAGTTATGAGGTGACCACATGGGCTACCATGGATGACTCAGGCATAGTTTTCAGATAGGGAGATAGGATATGACATCCTATGGCAAAGGTATTAGGAGAGTGGGTAGAGTTGATGATTTGCAAGTAATGTGGGTCACTATGTAGATCTATTCATACAACTCAGGATAGACTAGGTGTTTTGGAGTCCATACAGAGATTTCCCAGAGTGGGTGAATGTTGTAGAGATCCATAGGGTGCAGTAAGGCAGGTAGCCTATTGGATGACATGGCATGGAGTGGGAGTACTTCCATTTTTATTAGGTGATGTGATAGTTTGGGCTATTCCAGGGGGTGCCCAGTGAATCAATGCCTTATCGGTATCACGGGGATGATAGGACATTGACATGGCTAATAGTAGAGGCAATGGCATGGGTTATGAATCTTGTAGTAGACATTCTATATATGGACAATTTTGGGACTATAGCGAAGTATGACTCTTGGTGGGTGATAGGCCAATGGCATGGAGAGGGGCCACTAGGGAGGGTGCAACTAGGGAGGCACATCATGAGGTTTCTGATGAGGACCAGGGTGAGGCAGGTGATTGGTCGTGACACATGATAGGGGAGCAGGAAGTTCTCCTGGACTTAGGATATCAAGGTGACTTTAGGGATTATGTGATCAAGGATGAGGAGGTGTAGGCACCACTGATGGCACAGGGTGACATAGAGACAGAGCTATAAGATGAGCTAATTAGGGTTAGGTAGGAGAGAGATCTCCTATAGACACAGGTGCATGATGTACAGGGGGAGCTAGCAGCACAACGAGCTGAGGTACAAGTGGCTCAGGTCAAGATATCATATCTTTAGGCATAGTTGTGATCTCGAAGCCCTACACGAATTCCAACAGTGAGGAGGTGACTAGGCTATAGGCAAAGATGACACAACTCCATTATATGGTGGATACTTACCAGACATGATGTCGATGGGGGTAGGCCTATGTGGATGAGATGGAGAAACATGTAGTGCACCTTGGAGGGTTTCTATGGGATGATGAAGCTCCCAGTGGGTCATACTAGAGTTGCCATAGCATGACAAGGCATTCCTCCTCTAGGCTTGAGGCACCAGGGTCTAGGAGAAGAGCTGATAGGGGAAGTGGTAGTAGGTATGGGAGTTCATAGAGGACTCTGACTGCAGGTGGGAGTGTGAGTCATAGTACCGGTCCTGCATGACCATGGTAGTGGATCGCATGACTCTTTTTATGTTTTTGGATGTTTTAGTAGTGTGAAGTCTGAGGACTCCTTTTATTGTAGCCTACGAGAAACATGATGTATCTTTTTATATCATACATATACACGTATATATATGATATTTTTATGTGGTTTATCATCATGTGTTGATTGTTTTATGAAATATATGCAAATGTATGCAATTTTATTTATGATATGATGATGGATGTCTATCATGTATGCATATTTTGTAATGTGATTTGATTTGATTTTGTACATGCATGGATGTATAGTGAGATGGATGATTTATTGATTTAGAGGATAAAATGTGTAGACTATATGCCATATTATGCTAGCACCATAGATGATGTATTTTGCACCAAATCATATGTAATGTTGTCATGAGACTTATATAATGGATTTGTGAATAGTGTAACTAAAATGGATGGGGTAAAGTAATATTAATGACATGATGTTTAGAGAATGCCCATGAGGTTTTCACAAGACTCAAACACTCTTGTCAACTGATAAAAAGTTGTATACTAACCATGCAAGACTTTTTGACAAGGTATGAATCTGCTAGGATGACCAAGGTACTTCATATCCCTATGTGTGCAAGTGAGTTCATTCCTATGAGATGCATAAGGATACCGCTAGTTCCAAGCAGGATCTCAACAAAATTTGTATTGAGGATTATCCAATGAATGCCACCATACTAGGTTTCATACTAAGTATGACTAGACCACTAGGAAATCTAGGTTACCAAAGCTATCTCATCCACATGCAAACATTGGTCTACACATACGCCCAAAATCTAATGTGGCAGACATATCGTTATGCAAGAGGCTACAACCATTGACATATATGCTATCCACCAAACCCATAATGAGGATAACCTGATGTTATTCCAAATGCTAAGAGTTCCAGGGATTAAAGTTTGACTCCCTACTTTCTTCAAATTGTATTGGGATACTTGCTCTCATATAGAGTGATAAGAATCACTATTTATTTTTCTCTTTTTAGTGATAATAATCACTGTTTATTTTGAGTTTTTTATTTTTTATCTTGAGTAACGGATTTGAATTTTGAGTGATAGGGATCACTATTTCTGGTGCCTTTTGATGTGTGCACTTTTCAATTTGTGTATTTGTGTACTTTGAAAATTTGCTTTGTGGGGGTTTGCAAATTTAGGCTATTGCAAACATGTAAAAATGTGGTATTTTGATGAAAAAAGGGGGGGAAACCACTTATTATTGTGGGGGGAATTGAGTATGGGAGAACTTGTACTTTTTCCAACTCTCAGCATTCTTGAACCATCCACACATGGGGATGAGTAGGATGACATTTTTGCGTAAGGCAACCTAGACCAATTCATGGATTTCATCTGTCTTTGTGCAGAACTTGGATTGTTAATTATTAATTATGTTTGGGATATGATGTACACAAGGCATAATCAATGCAAGACTCTACCTCATAAAAATCAAGCTAGCCTTCTACAAAATATGAGTAGACATTGGATATGGATGAGTGATCGAAAACCCTACTGAAATTCTAAAAAAAATGACTAAGTGAAGGGAATAGACACGACTATGGAAATGTAGGAAATGTATATGGAAATGATAAGCAACTATGGACTAAGGTGAGTGATGGCCTTGACAACATTGATTGTGAGTTATGACTAGTAAACAATCTTAGTGCTAGACATGCATGATCAATTCTAAAAAATACAATGTGCTATAAATAATATGCCTAACGAAAGTGATAATGCAATGGTATGCAACTTGATGGGAGTGCAATATTTTTGTATTTTTATGCTTTAATGATGTTTTTGAGTTTTTTTATTTATATGTATATACATGTGACCAATGATCTTATTTTGGGGCCATTGGGGAATTTGGGTGGACCAAAGGGCTTATGGATTCATTTGGGGCTTTTTGGTTGACCTAGATGGTTCTAAACCATCTAGGAGAATTTTGATTGACCAAGCGGGATATAGGCACCCTTGGGGTATTTCGGGGAAACCTATATAGTTATAAACCACCTAGGAGCCTTATAGGTTGACCAAGTGATATGTAGATACCCTTGGAGCATTTTTTCTTGACCTAGATAGTTACTGACTGCCTAGGAGCGTTTTAGGGGACATAGACTGTCAATGACACCTAGAAAGTGTTATGGACTGCTTAGAGGTGTTTGGTTGTGACCAAATATCTTATGGATGCCTTGGGGATTTTAGGGCTGACCTATATGATCATAGATAGTCTAGGGTGTTTTTACTTGACCTAGATGGTGAAAACCTGTTAGGAGCCTTTTGGGTGACCTATATGGGCATCGGCACTTAAAAAGTGTCTAAAAATACCTAGGGGTATTTTATTGTGACCAAAGGGCTTATGGATGCATTTGGGGCTTTTATGGTTGACCTAGATGATCGTAGATAGTATAGGAGCATTTTTATTTGACCTAGATGATGAAAAAATGCTAGGAGCCTTTTGGGTGACCTAGACGGGCAATGACACTTAAAAAGTGTCTACGACTACCTAGGGGCATTTGGTTGTGACAAAAGGTCTTATGGATACCTTTGGGGCTTTTATGGTTGACCTAGACAATCATAGATAGTCTAGGAACATTTTTATTTGACCTAGACGATGAAAAATGGCTAGGAGCCTTTTGGGTGACCTAGACAATCAAAAACACTTAAAAAGTGTCTACGACTTCCTAGGAGTATTTGGTTGTGACTAAAGGGTTTATGGATGCCTTTGGGGCTTTTAGGGTTGACCTAGATGATCGTAGATAGTCTAGGAGCATTTTTATTTGACCTAGATGGTGAAAAACTGCTAGGAGCCTTTTGGGTGACCTAGACAATCAACGACACTTAAAAATTGTCTATGACTGCCTAGGGGTAATTTATTGTGACCAAAGATATTATGGATGCCTTTGGGTATTTTATGGTTGACCTAGATGATCGTAGATAGTCTAGGAGTATTTTACATGACCTAGACAATGAAAAATTGCTAGGAGCCTTTTGGGTGACCTAGATGGGCAACGACAGTTAAAAAGTATCTACAACTACCTAGGGGCATTTGGTTGTGACCAAAGGGATTATGGATAAATTTGGGGCTTTTATGGTTGACCTAGATGATCATAGATAGTCTAGGAGCATTTTTACTTGACCTAGATGGTGAAACCCCATTAGGAGCCTTTTGGGTGACCTAGACGGTCAACAACACTTAAAAAGTGTCTACGACTGCCTAGGGGCATTTTGTTGTGACCAAAGGAATTATGGATGCCTTTGGGGCTTTTAGGGTTGACCTAGATGATCGTAGATAGTCTAGGAGTGAGTTTTTAGGATCTGAGCTGATATCTTTGTCAACCATAGGCTCGATTGACATATGTGACCCATATTCCAATTGGTGGGGAGTAGGTATCAAATGAATGTCGTTAGTTGGATTTAAATACTTGATGGGAACCTTGGGTTCCTCATTAGCATGGAATACATCATGATTTGGCCTAGTGGAGAAGTGAAAAAACCTACAATAGGTCCAATACTCAGAAGGTGATGGGGGTGAATCGGCGTGATCCCAATCAATAGCATCTAGATCTATATGGCATGGCTTGAAAGGATCGATTGAGTTATGAAGTGGTGTGGTCAAATCAATGGAGATCATATTGATGCAATGTGTCTGCTCTCCAGGACCGTAGGTATATGACTGTATACTGATATCATCTCCTAAACCCAGATGTGGTTCTGGGGGAATGGGGATCACCAGATCCTGTCTAGGAACAAACTGTAGGATGGGATAATTAGGCTCAAGGAGATCCATGTGTGTGGGTGGGTCATGGAAGGCCTCATGGTGAATCTAGCCTAAATTTATAGGCCTCACCCTTAAGCATGGGCCAACGTGCAACTGATGATAGACTTCTTCTATGTCGATGGGCTCATGATGGTGATGCAAGTAATGAGGACCAAGGTATACCCTCTGTTTCATCCTCATAGTATCTATCGTATATGGGTATCCCATTGTTGCCTTTGGGGATCGAGCGATCAAGAAAGTGTAGTCCCATATATGCTCGTTCCTTGTAATTATTGTCATGGATAAGGAATTATTCATTCTCACCTCGCAGTGCCTTAGGGTCACAAAGATCCAGTTGCTCAAGTAAATTAATTGTGCCCTTCCCAGGAGGTCTAGCTTCCTGTGGGTGAACCGGCTCTTTATGAGGAAGGATGTACCACCAAATAGGATCAAGGAAAGGGAATAGATGTAGGAGGCCTTCCTATTGGTCGTTAATGGGAACAATTTGTGAATGATCACTATCCAACTCAAAAGGGTCATATGGTGCCACCTCGTAACCCAACTCATCATCTGAGGTCCATTCATATAAGGTGTCTTGATCTGATTCATCACATACATGGGGATAGCTTCATGAACCTTACCCTCTCTCAAAATGTGGAGGAATGTCACTGGGGATCACAGGGTTCCCATCTAACAGTGGGAAGTAGTCCCCCAGTGAGTAGACTATATTAGGATTGACATAAGGGTTTAGGGTCAACCTATCCTTGTAGCTTATATTCAAGCGATTTAGGCCATCCATGAGGACATATAGAGGCAAGGGATTTTTGTGCCTTACTCCCAACTTGTCATAGGGTATTTGATACTACATTTGATAAGGGATTCTTGTGCCTTACTCATACATGACTAAACCATAACCATGCCAGTTACATCGGTCAAGGTACTTTAGGGCAAATTTAGGGTTAGACAAGTAGTTAATGTCTTCTCCAAAAGGCTTCTCATCCTATTCCTATTGTTGGTAAGGTTTGATGCCATAGTCAAGGCTCCCATAAAAAAAAATTGTTTGATTAGGGGAAATACCAAGGCGTACGATAGTGCCTATGGGAAGACGAGGTCTACCCATGTCTTGCATCAACTCTATAGCAGGAGTAGTGGTGACATTCCTAACCATGTATTCTACCAATTTAGTAGAAGCTAGGTGCAATGTAACCTGGAGTTGTGTTTAGAAGAGGTATGAGAGTGAGACTTGATATGGCTCATTGTTTGCCTCGTGTGGTGTCTCTTCATCATTTGGGCTAGGTATCTCCTCTATAGAGATAGTGGATATGGTTGGTTGGACCTCATCAATGGGTCACTTCTCTAGGTTCCTAGGCAAAGGATCCACTGGTGTACTAGGCATCCATGATGGAGTCGATGATGAGGATGACATGGTATTTGGTAGTGGCAGGGTCAAACATCGATTGGATTTATTTGGCTAAAAATCTAGATGCATCAATGGCAAGGTTAACTCGGGTAATTATTGCACCATGTTGTAGTACTTGAAGGGGTCTAGGTCCATGGGGATGACATGAAATTACCCTTTGTGAGTGTACTTGAGGCACTGGTGAGTGATGAAAGGGACACACTTCATGTCCTTGATCCATGGTCTTCCTAACAATATATTTTATGCCATCTTCCCCTCCAATATGTAGCACATCATCGAGATGATCTTTTCTCCCACCTAAATAGGTAGGATGATTGTACCAACCATTGAGCATATGACATCATTGAATGCTCGAAGGGTGTAGGTAGATGTGACAATGTGAGATGCTAGGATATTCAAGTGCTTGAGAGCTATTGTAGTTATCATGTTACTTGAAGACCTAGTGTCTATCAATACTCTCTTGTAAGGTGTTCCATTCACACATGCGACGATGTGCAAAGGGGGATCCACCATATCATGCAGAACCAGTTTAAGTTCATCTTCTCAAAATGTGATCACAGATTCCATACATTTCTACACATGCACCACAAAGATGTTGAAGTATTTAGACTCCTAGGGTTGAAGCTCAATTACCTTAAGGATCTCCATAAAAGCTTCTATATGAGGTTGTGATTGTTGTATGAGCTCATAGATGGAGAGTTAGGAAGATGTTGTTATTAAGCTCTGAGCAAGCTTACTCTTAATGGTAACTATAGTCTTAGGTGGGAGGCTTGGACTGAGAGGCAGTATAGGCTGAGGCTGAAGGGATATCATTCTAAGCCATAAGTGGTGCGTCTAGACTTGGATACCACCTATTTTTTATCACAATACTAACCATACCAACATACCCTTTCTTAGGAGGGGCATGGTCAACCTCATTCACATGGGTAACTAGTTTGGCCTGCTCTGCATGGGTAGGCAAGGGGTCCTTGAGGACCTCCATATGTTGGTTTTTTGGTGTGATAGGGTTGTCTACCTGGAGGACGTTCCTATCAATTAGGTCTTGCACCTAGTGTTTGAATTTATAGCACATTTGTACATCATGCCCGTTTGCTTATGAAACTTGCAATATAGGTCTTCTATGTATCCTTTGGGCTTTGGTGCATTTGGATCGATAGATCACTCTCAAGTAGATGGATCGCATTGGCCGCTAAGAGGTGATCAAACAATGAGTCCATAGATTCTACAATAGGTGTGAATTGTCGCTTGGGGAGACACTATTGATTTTTCCCTTGACAATTCTGGTTATCCTTGGCATAGTTCCTAGGAGTGGCCTGATAATTAGGCTTTTGAGGTGGCATGGCTTGCGCTAGCCCTGGGACACTAATTGCAACCTGATTTACTGCTTCTAACTTCGGTTGCATTGGGGTGTTTTTAGCATTCTTGTTCCATTCCTTCTTGCAAGGCTTTGCAATCTCGCACCCTTGATTTCTTCAATGATCCTAGCCTATGCTAAGGCATCTTCAATAGTAGGATACTGTTCCAACTACAACAACAAGGATATTGGCTTCAAGCAACTTTTGGAGAGCATATGGGTCAACTCTAATATGGTGAGAAGATAAGACAGCTTGGTGAGTAGGTTTCGCTATCTATTTCTATAATTTGTTATTGAATCATCATCATATTGTTTCAACCCAACTACATTAGCCAGCATTATGTTCCTCTTGGTATTGAAGGCAAAGCGCTCTAGGAAAGCATCCACAAGTTAGTCCAAATTGTGGATGCTATGCTTAGGGGGTTGGTAAAACCACTTGAAGGCAAGGCCGATGAGGGTAGTCACAAATGTCCTCAAAATCAAAGCATCATCATCATGAATGCCAAAGCATTGGCCTAAGAACCTAGTGACATGTTCTTACACATCCTCTTCTCCCTTAAATGTGGCCAACTGAGGCAACTTAAATTTATCTATATAAGGAGGCATAGGTATGAAATATGGATGGGTTGACTATGCGATTGGTGCATAGTGGGATTTTGAGATCCTAACCCAGAGGTATTATTCTCAAATGACTCCAAACATTCTAGAAATGCTTTATACGGGCCTAAGGACTTAATCTCCTCATCCTTGTTCACATCTTGTGGTGGAGGTCTAGGGTCATCCAAACTATTTTGGGGTGGTGGTAAGTCACCCCCCTACCTTGGTAAGGCATCTCCACATACTCTAATTTTAGCTCATGCTCAGTATAGGCCCCATAAGGCATCTCTCGAGCCAGTATATAAATGAAGGTATCCATCCATGGAGGGTACCCTATGTTTGGTTGGGGAGGCATCTCCTGATATGGCCTAGGAGGTCATGGAGGTAACATTGGATAAGGTCTTGGGGACCTATATTGAATGAGAATGGGTTGCATCAGATGGAATTCTTACCTATGTCTTAGGGGTAGGGACCTTCTCTCATAAAGTATTCTGGAACAACTCGTTTGTCTATCGTTCAATCCTTTCTTTCTCAAGCTGGTGCAAGCAGTCTAATTGCTCTTTGTCTCACTAAAGCTGCTTGAACTGAGCTTGGTATTCTGTATATATTACGATCGCTTACCTAATTTGATCTATAGTGCAAGGCCTAGGGGGCCTAGGAATATCACCCTAGGACCGACCTCATTCAAGATACTTTGTGGTCTCCATAGAGAGCTTACCTCTCTCAAGGTTCGTCGCATTGACTTGAGGTTCAGGCTGGAACATATGTTAATTATACTCAGCTGGCACAGAGGCACATCAAGCATGTAAAAAATATTATTACTAAAAAAAATATGTTATCTCATCATGTCTTCCCTCATAGACGAGGAAAGGTAGAGCAAAATTGGCTTGCCCTAACTGACGAGTGTCATTCTCGTCGGGCTGCATGACCTGCTGTATCCTATCAAGGTGATGAAAAGGTAGAGTCATGTTGACTTGCTTAGACCAGTGTGTGAAGTCATATTCCTACCTATGCTTAGGTGTGTCAGCCCTAAAAGGTATGCATATGCGTGGAACTTCTCTATCTATTAGTGCCTCGGCATGTAGTTGCCTTTCACCAAGGAAGGCCTATGAAATATCTACATACTAGGAACACTCTCCCAAGTAATGCTCATCATCCCTCGGGGTGTCTCATAGAGGATCCCTTTAGAGATGAGGTTTGTGCCCTATTTTCTTAGGGCTAGGTGGAGTAGAAGCTCACCAAGGAGGTATAACCAAGTACCTAGGGCTATATCATAGACAATTTGTGTCTCGTAATCCATTTTCCACAACTTCCACCCGTGTTTGGGCTTGGATGCGGGTGCACACCATCGTGCTCCTCTATAAATACCTCAAGTGATTATCTTCTTTACAAATTTTAATGAAACAACAAACATAAAAGGAAACACCCAACAAACAGATGATTATCTCTTTTAAGTTTTAGATGTGAGTCCCTAAACTATTTTATGTGTTTTAGATGTGTTGTTTGCAAAGTATGACCTTGTGTCGCGTATTTGAAATATTGTTGGATGATATACTCAAATTTTTAAAGGAATTCACCTATATACTCACACAAGCTAAACATGGTGATGAAATCCATATTCAACGAGGTAGCATAGGTACTACCAAACCTCACCCAACACCCCGTGCACAATGATACACCTCTCCGAAGAGGAGTGCGTGCTATTTTCCATGTTTAGGACAGATCTTGGATAGGCTTTGGCCATGGATGGGTCTCGATGATACTATTTCACATGAGCCAATCAAGTGGTAATGACATCCACTGTTGGTCTCGATCGACGAGTTAGATGTGAGAGCCCAACGTCGTCGATGTTAAGATAAAACATGATGTGTGAGGGTTCCTTATAATCCCAAGAAAGTAAGCAAAGAAGAATTCAATGATAATTCAATAAATGTATGCTAATAAGTGTGTTTTAATTTTAGAAATTTAGGATAAAGAACCTACAAATGTAACTTATGAATGCAAGTGCTAAATGCTAGCTTACCCATTGGGTAAGCCACAAGCAATCAAGCCACAAAGATGCATTGCTATTTCAAACTTCTTTAGATTTTTCTTCTTCCTTTTATTGCTTTATGTTATAATAAAATTAAAAATATTACTTTTAACAATTCTATGCTAACAAATTATGCAATAAAAACCAATTTTAATAGTATCTAAAAATGCAATAGAAAAACAGAGGGTTTAGGCACTCACCTTAGGAGTTTTGAGACCTCCAAATTCTGAATTTTTGAGCAAAAGCTTCTCTGGTTATTCAACGCTCTAGGGTGGGATTATTAGAAGCCCTACCACCATCCCAGGGTGGTACGATTAATCCAACATCCTAGGGTGAGCCATATAAAGGTTTTGCCACCATTCTAGGGTGGGGAGGGCAGCACCTACAACACAAAAAGGACAAAAATGGCAAAAATGGAGTCAATTTTAACCTAAAGCACAAGGGAAAAGGGTCCCACCATGATCACCACTAAAGTAGGGAAAAAATGGTGCACCTAATTATGATAAAAAATATGTGTATCTATCCTCTATAGCTTGTGAGCATCAAACGGAAGCATGCATGTAAAATGGAAGCAAAAACCAAACAACAAGATATGAAATGAAAAAAGTATCCTTCTTATTAATTTGGTGGATCAGATCCAATTTTACACAATAGTCCCCTTTAGGTCTCAAATGTGATACAATTTTTACAAATTTTGGGTGCCCAAGGATCAAATCCTTCAATAAATTCGGGTGCACATCCAATGTCTTTTCTTGTACCCACAATCGAAGTGGGTGAGCCAATGTCATAGTTGCTAGTATATATGATATTTGATGTATGATATTCCTTCCAAATTCCTTCTAGGAACCTACACCTGCACACAAGGAAGCAAAAAAGTATCAAATAGCAAGTGCGTGTGAAGGAAAACATGCAATCCCCATAGGCACAAAAGGGCATATATATTAAAAATATGTCAAATCAACTTGTAATGACTTGAAACATTATGGAGATGTTAAATAGGATGTTTTTAAATTACATAATCCAAAAAATATCTGAAATTACATCCGTAGACCCCTATATTTTGCATCGCTTGTCTACAACCTACGAAGACCAAGATAAGCAATTACTGCTCCTAAACATGTCCAAAACATATGAAATTTGGAAATAATATATAAATAAACATTTTAAGACAACCCATGTGGTTATATTTTCAAAATGAGGTGCAAATCCATCTGCATGCACCTGGGGTGCCCGGATGGGCTCTATGAACCTACAAAAACTTAAAAATGCAATATCTCGACCAATTTAACTCCAAATTGCATGAAATTTGAACTGTAGAATCCTATGATGGTCTATAATAATAAAAAAAAAAGTAAAGAAATTGTGAAATGATTTTTCCTCATCATAGGGGGGACAATGGTGACTACAACTAATTGGAGGGCACCCTAGGAGGGGATACCCACCAATTTTGCATACTTTTTGCTACCAATACCACTAAGTATTGTTACTAAACAATATAAGGGGTTTTGTAATCAAATTTGGTGAATAAATTCACTTGGATGATAAAGTTATGCTTAAAAGACCCTCTTGAGGTCACCCGGTAACCTCCTTCACAAAAGAGATATTTTGAGGGCAAGAAGGCACAATAAAGTGAGGGGAAATATTGGCAACACTCCGTTGCATATCCTATAACTCCTATATATATTTTTGTATGGATATTTAATCCATTTTATATCCCAAAGGGGCTCATGTGCAAAAAGGCATACAAGGGCATGCATTGTAGAAGGCGCCATTTGTCAAAAAAGAGACATGCATTGGATGGGAAAGATAATCTCTCATTTTAACATCCATTATGAAGCATGCCATAAGGATTAATTTCCCTCTAACCTGCATGCTTCAATTTTTGGGCTAAATGGTAGTTTTTGGGTGCCATTTGTCCTAGATTTGACTTTTTATGGGTCAAACTTGCTCACCGTCCCACCTTGGGATGATGGCTCACCACCATCCCAGGGTGGGACGGTGGTGAATTTTGGACCAAAACCTCCCAAAATTGGTCCAAATGCCTCCAAAACATATTTCAGAGTGGCTAGAACCACTATGATCCTTCTAAGGGCTTCCCAAGGGGCCATATGGTGCCAATTTGATCATTGCTTGTGAATGCTTAATCAGGTTTACCATATTTTAGTGTCTACACATATGATGGGCATAAGTTCATCATAATGGATATTAAATACTTAACTAGAGGGGTCAAATCTATGCATTTAGACTTAGCCAATAGAGTCTAAGTCTCAAAGTTTATCCTTAACTATGAAAACATCCCTTTCATGCTCATCTCTAATAATGGAATATCCTTCAAGAATAAGGATATCTATAAACTTTGTGCTTAATACAAGATTCAACACAAATGTTCAATGCCTTACTATACTCAGGGAAATGAGCAAGCTAAGTATTCTAACAAGACTCTTGTCAAGAACCTTAAGAAGCATGTTAGTAAAACCAATCGATATTGAAATTTTTAGTTTTATCTTGCCTTGTGGGAATATCACACTAGTGTTCAACACCCTATGCTTTAATTTATGGAACTAAAGCTATATTCCATTTGATCTTGAGGTACCTTGTGCATTTTGTTGTAGGAATCCTATGTCAGATATGAATATCATCTTACCGCTATATTCCCTTTGATCTTGAGGTACCTTGTGCATTTTGTTGTAGGAATCCTTTGTCAGATATGAATATCATCTTACCCATATAATCTAGTTGGAACTATTTGACAAGTTGATCATGCCCTAGAGAACCTATGGGTCTACCAAAAAAGTCTTGAGTGTGCCTATAGAAAAATTGTACAACATCACTCCTTTGAAGTTTGTGTTTTTTTTATAAAAAAAAAAAAAAAAAAAAAAAAAAAATGAGCGAAAGGTAAGTTTGAGCCTAATTGGCTATGTCCATTAATCATAACATGGTTCAGGTGCTTCCTACCTCACCACACTTGATGGAAAATAACTTAAAGAAATAATGAACATAATACATCTTAAGAGATATACATTTGAGTTTGTATTGTTAGCATGTTTCTTTTGGATGCTTGTCATTGCTTGCTTACATCTAGCTTGATTTTATATCTACCTATACATACATTTCTATATATGTCTAGAATGTTTGTTTCATCTTAAACCAAGGATCCATGATAACATGCAAATGATGATCCTAGTTATGATAGTTTATTTATTTATACTATAGTAGGTGATTGATGCAAACAAGTCCTCCTAGTACCATCCTTGCAAATCAAATCAAGGTACACATAGTCATTTATATCTATCATAAATCTATCTCTTTTTCTTAATCAGGTTTACCTCAAACCATATTTTTGAACATATGAAGTTCATCTTTTTGTCTTAATCAGGTTTACTACAAATCTTTATCGCATGATGAAAACTATGAAGTTCATAGGTGTTGATGGCATAGTTAAAAAAATTCTTCTATATTATCAATCACTACATGGTGAATACTAATAATTTTGTAGGTGCTAATAGTCCTATCAATCTCATAAGATGTTGTTTTTCATACACCACCCTGCAAGGGGGCAATTGGTCAGCAACAACCTTATCTTCCCAATTTGGGGTATCATCAATTGCCATACCAATCAAGTGTAATTCAACTATAATACTTCTCTATGAGGAAAATCACTCTAAGAAAAATTCCTTTAAGTATTTTTTTAAAGGATCAATCAAAATTCCTATGAGAAAGGCTAAAGAAATAGTCCTATAGATAAGGTAAAAGTCCTACGCACAAGGCATATGTCTTTTAAGTTTTTGTTTAAAAGTAAATCAAAATTCCGATAGGCAAGGGTAGAAGTTCTTTAGATACTTGTTTATATATATCTCTTTTATTTTTATTCTTGTACATATATTTGTCTCATAATAAATCTAACTAAAGTATCCCTGGGTAAGTCAAAAGCTAATAAAAGTCCCCTTAGGCAAGTCAAAAGCTAACAAAAGTCTTCTAGGGAAAACCTCTCTATATAGATGTATGTACATATTTTTGCATTATAGTTGTGCCTTATTTGACATATCCCACAACCCTCATCTCTCATATTTCATCACACCAAATCATTTCATTATCTTAAATATTCAACTTTTAAAATCTTATAATCAATCATAAATAATCAACATATTGTTGAGCAAGGTACAACGACAATATTGTCATGTTGTCAACACACTAAGATGGACAGGTTGATGCAGTGGACAATTATTCAAAGGTTTTTTAGAGTATGTATAGTAATATTCAATGCTTAAGAGGATTTTTTTGATGTTCGGGTGAAGTTGTTATAGGTTGTTTATGCAAATTTGCAAAAGTTGAAAAAATTGTCAAGAAGTCAAAAAATTGCAAAAGTCATCATGAGCGTAGTTGGATAGGATGGATCAATTTGGAACATGTTAGCATGTCAAGAAATATTTTAGAACAACGTTGGAGGTTTCAGCATAGTGTTTGGATTGATCGGTGATGTTTTTAGTATCTTGGTGGATGATTTGGCAAGTGGTTGTACAGGCCAAAAAAGGGTAGTTTTATCAGAAGCACTACGAGAAAACCAAGAAGAATTTGATAGCAAAATTTGAACTAGAGGTGGTCATTATATTCAAGAACATGTGTTCCAAATTTCCACCAAAATAGAGAAATGAGGGGAATGTTACAAGTGTTGCAAGACTATCACAAAAATGCTCTTTTTGGGCATAACTTTCTCATATGATATCCATTTTGGCTGAAATTTTGAGAGGATTTCATAGACAAAGTTCTACTTAATACCCAAAAAGCGTTTAGCAATTAGCAGAATGACCTAAGATAACAATCATTTTTTTTGAAGAGAAGAATCAAATTCTGAGTAATGCAGAGAGTGATGTTATACTAGGTGAAATAGAAAGTTTTATATTTTGATCTTACAGACCATAGAGGGTTCTGGTTTCATTGAAGACATTCATATATGTCATTTTATTATCAATATCAAAATCAAGTGGGTGTTTGGTAGAGGGGTTGGTGCTCCTTTCTATTGGTGCAGATAAATCAGGGGTTGGTGCTCCTTTTTGTTGGTGCAGATAAATCAAGGGTTGGTGCTCCTTCCAATGGGTGGTGGTAAATTGATTGTAAAGTTGATACTTTACAAATTTTTTATTTGTATGGGAGTCCAAACAGTCATTTTTTGGGATGTATCCAAATCGGTGAACCTCTATACATCTTGTGTTGTATGATGTTCTCTTGTTATACTTACTTTATTTGGTTTTATGTTTTCATTGTTTTAGCTTTGAGTGTTGAAGATTTAAGTTTTAAAGAGCTACATTGATTCACCCCCCCTCTCAGTGTCATTATGAGACTAACAATTGGTATCAGAGCGAGGTTCCTAAATAGGCTTAACCATCTAGGGTGATCTTGGAAGTGACACAATGGTAGGTGGTGAAGGCTTTTCATCAAACAAAGCACAATTATTTGATGAAACTAATTACATATTTTGGAGACTTAGGATGTAGACATATCTTTGTGCTTTGGGATACGATATTTGAGATTCAGTAGATAGTGGATACACAATACCCACCACTTTTCCAATCGATGTTGTCGATAAGAAACTATTTGAGAATGACTCAAAAGCAAATAATGTTATCATATATGGATTAGTGGACAATGAACTGGTAAATATTATGGGTTGTAAAATGACAAAGAAAATATGGGACAAACTAAAGAGCATTCATGAAGGACACGTTAAGATCAAGGAGGTCAAGTTACAAACACATCGAGCTCAGTTCGAATTATTAAATATGAATGACGATGAGAATATAGAGGCATATATGCTGAGAGTTAATGAAATAATTAATGCGATTAGAGGACTCAATGAGGAAATCAAAGATTTTGTCATCATGAAAAAGGTATTAAGATCCCTTCCCCAAAGATTTGATTCTAAATTTTTAGCTATAGAAGAAGCTAAAGATCTAAATTCTTTTAGTATGGATGAGATGCATGGTTCTTTGATTGCATATGAGATGAGAATAGAAAAATCTAAACCCATAGATAGAGAAGCTACTTTTAAACCCATAAAAATATGAAAGCAAAATAAGAATTCGAGGAACAAACATTAGATGAAATGGAAGCAAACTTTGTTTGAAAACTAAAAAGGGGAAAAGAAAAATACAGAGGAAAGTTATCGTTTAAATGTTTCAACTATGGAGGCATTGGGCATTTTGCATCTAAATTTCCACTTAATGAGAAGAACAAAAGTGATGAAGGATCGCACAAAGAAAGAAGTGACTGGAAGAAAAAAATAAATTTCAAAAAAGGCAACTTCAAGAAGAAAAGTTTCATCTCCAATAATGTTAGTTCATCAAAAGATAGCTCTAGTTAGGATTCTAAATAGGAAACAAGTGAAGATCTTTTCATGGCACTCAAAGAAGAAAAAATAGAAAAAGAACAGGAATGTGATGAAGAAAAAATTGACGCATAAGTGAATTTGGAAGAGGAACTAATTGCAGCTCTAGATGAATTGAAGATCGAAAGAAAAAAGAATAATAAAATTTCAAGAAATATTGAGGATGCAAATGAAATCATAATAAATTTGAAAGTATAAATAGAAGAATTCAAGAAAATCTTTAAAGATCTCGAAGTGCAAATAACCATGGAAATAGATTATTGCAGCAAGCTATAAGAAGAGATTGTTGGTTTAAGAATGCAACTAGAAGAGATGAATTAGAAAATTAGTTGTTATCACAAACGTGAAAAAAGTTCTATGAAGCTGGATAAGATCATAAATAACCAAAAGACTACATGCATCAAATTTGGTTTGGGTTTTGATGAAGGAGAATCGTCAAATAGATCAAAGGCCATAAATGAAGAATCCACAAAGAATGAAGAGAAGAAACAAGTTGATCAAGAAAAAATGAATCATGCAAAGGAAAGCAATAATGCAAGGCACGAAAGGAGAATTGATAATGATGGCTTCACCAATGTCACACATCAAAGAAGAAGAATATTTATGGCTCCTACGACAACATGGCAAAGACCACCACCCAGGTTCAATCATCTCTTTTCTGGTTACTATTTTAAATGCAATGGTTATGGACATAAGATCTCAGATTACAAGTATACTATAGGACCCAAACATTTTACCAATAGAAATGCTTTTTCACCTTTGATGGATTATGTAGTATAATGTTATAACTATCATAATTTTGGGCATATTACAAGAAATTGTCGAAGTACATTTGCATCAAATCAATTTCATGGAAGAAAATTTCAGCCAAATGGAATAAGATAAAATAGAAAATTTCTTGAAAAACATGCACAAGCTACTGAAAAATAAAAGCCAAAACAAGAGCCCAAAATTGTAATCAAACCTGAGTGGAAAGAAAAAGAGTTACCTAAGGAAGAAAAGGAATCCTTGATCGTACAGACGAAATTTAAAGCACAAAATAAATCCACACCATGGATACTTGATAGTGGATGCTCTAGTCATATGACAGGTGACAAACAAAAATTTGAGAAGTTGTAGCAATATGAAGGTGGTTCAGTAAATTTTGAAAATGATGATGGAGCTAAGATAGTTTGTAGAGGTTCGATTTATATTAGTGACGAAAAAATCAGGTCAAAAGAAGTCTTGTTTGTCGTTGGTCTGAAGCATAACTTGTTGAGTGTAAGTTAGATATGTGATAGAGGTCATGAAGTAATCTTTAAGAAGTAAGGTTATGAAGTTAGAAAGGCAAACAATGGGAAGTTGATAGAAATTGGATCAAGGACATTTGGCAACCTGTACACTCTCTTAGAGACTTCATAAGGAGCTTGCTTGATTGGATAGGAAGAAGAGAATTGGTTGTGGCACAAGAGGATCGATCATATCAGTTTTGACAATCTAGTAAAAATCAGCTCAAAGAAAGCAGTGAGAGATATTCCCACCATTGGAAAAACATCAAATAGCATTTGTGCTTCATGTCAAAAGGGAAAGAAAACTAGAGTCTCATTTAAAACAAAAGATTACTACACAAGAAAACCTTTGGAACTACTACATTTTGATTTATGTGGACCCATGAGAATGCAAAGCATAAACGGTGACAAATATTTCATGTTGTGTATAGATGACTACTCTAGGATGACATGGGTACTATTTTTGAAGTATAAATTAGAAGCTTTTGAGATGTTCAAGGTTGTAAAAAACCAAGTTGATAATCAAATAGGAAAAATAATTAAATGTTTAAGGTCAGACAGAGGAGGAGAGTTCATTTCAGAGGATTTAATAGAGTATTGTGAAAAATATGGCATTAGGAGATAGTTGTTAGCAGCGAGGACACCTCAGCAGAATGGTGTGATAGAAAGAAAGAACAGGACAGTGTAGGAAATGACACAGACTATGTTGATTGAGAGAAAATTAGCATACATATTTTGGAAAGAGGTAATCCATACTGCAGTATACATACAAAATAGGTTCATGTTGAGGACACATGAAAGCAAAACTCCTTATGAGTTGTGGTTCAGTAAAAAGGCAACAACAAGATACTTTAAATTTTTTGGCAGCAAGTGTTACATAAAAATAACTGAAGAAAACCTTGGTAAGTTTGAAGATAGAGCGGATGAAGGTATTTTTCTTGGCTATTCGTCAAAAATCAAATCTTACAAATGCTACAAAAAGAGGCTAAGAAAAATTATGGATAGTGCCGATGTTAAAGTTGATGAAGGAAGGGAATGAGTAATTAGCTATGAAGAGAACTACCCAATTTATGAAGAGGTCATTGAAGCAGATGAGGAAAAGGAAACAGAAAAGAAACCAAAAATTGACTCAGAGGATTCAAATAGTGATTCAAAAGAGGAAGAAAACAAGAAATTCAAAATAGGCAACTGATAGAAAGATCATCCTAGAGAGCAAACAATTGAAGACCCCACAGTTGGTGTTCAGAAAAGAAGAATATTAGTAAGTAACTACTCTTTATTATCCAGCATTGAGCCCAAAAATGTTGTTTATGCAAGAAAAGATGAAATTTGGGTA
Source organism: Wollemia nobilis (assembly GCA_028583015.1). Taxonomy (NCBI): domain Eukaryota; kingdom Viridiplantae; phylum Streptophyta; class Pinopsida; order Araucariales; family Araucariaceae; genus Wollemia; species Wollemia nobilis. The sequence goes on along the minus strand of JAQPPZ010000691.1, from coordinate 3,433 downwards.
AAGGAAATAAATTAATAATTAGATCAGATCAAGAAAAATAAGACTTGGTAGTTAGTACCAAGACCCGCAAATAAAAATTTAATCAGTACTAAATGGGTTTTTTGAAACAAATTGAATGAATACGGTAAGGAACAAAGCAATATTGGTATGCAAAGGCTATGCACAAGTTGAAGGTATTGACTTTGAGGAAACCTTTGCACCTATGGCCAGACTAGAGGCAATTAGAATATTTTTGGCTTTAGCAGTTTACAAGAATTTCAAAGTTTATCAAATGGATGTGAAATCAGCATTTTTGAATGGGAAACTTGAATAAGAGGTTTATATTGAGCAGCTAGATGGTTTCCAGCTTGGTGATGATCCCAACTTGGTTTTCAAGTTGAATAAAGTGTTATATGGCTTAAAACAGGCACCCGAGCATGGTATGCAAGGCTAGACAATTATCTTACTCAATAAGGGTTCAAGAAAGGTATGGTGGATAGTAATTTGTATGTCAAAATAGAAAATGGTCATCATATTGTTCTTGTTGTATACATAGATGATATCATATTTGGCAGCAACAAAGATGAGTTGTGTAAATATTTAGCAAATAAGATGCAGAAAGAATTTGAAATGTCAATGATTGGTGAACTTTCATATTTCCTTGTGTAAATATGTGAAAGAGATTCTGAAAAAGTTCACAATGGAGTATTGTAAGCCCGTTAACACTTCCATGACGATAGGTTGTAAGTTGAGACAAATATCCACATGTTGATCAAACTATGTATAGATCTATGATTGGGAGCTTACAATACTGGACAGCTACCAGACCAGATATTTTGCAGACAGTATGCATGGTAGCACAATTTTAGGCTAGTCCAAGGAGACTCATGTGACAACAGTGAAGAGGATTCTTCGATACCTAAATGGTACTATGGAGTATGGGTTATGGTATCCAAAAGGTAATAACTTCACCCTTATTGTGTATTCAGATGCAGATTGAGCAATATGTGTAGATGACAGGAAGATTACTAGTGGAGGTACATTCTATCTTGGAGATAGGTTGGTCATGTGGCATAGTAAGAAATAGGATTCAGTCTCCTTATCCATAGCAGAGGTAGATACATTGCAGTGACAACATGTTGTACGCACGTGTTATGGATGAAACAAACTCTAAAGAATCTTGGAATTAATTTTAGTGAGCTATATTTAGTTAAGTACAATAACACTAGTGCCATTAACATCTCAAAGAATCCAGTTATGCATTCTCACACAAAACATATTGCTATCCGATATCATTTTTTGAAGGAGAAAGTTGTAGAAGGTGAGGTTAAGTTGGATTTTGTTCCAAAAATAGAGCAAGTAGCAGATATCTTCACCAAACCATTTCCCAAGGAATTATTTGAGTACATTTACAAGAAATTGGGAGTGGTCACACTTCCAAAGAATTGACTAGCTATTGGGGCCACATTCTCAAGGGGAGCATTTGTGTATTTGTTTATCTTTTTGCTCATGTTTGTGATTTTTGCTAAGTGTAATAATTTTTGCCTGAGAATGTTGTGCATGGACTCAGGGGAATTTTGTAGCAACCCTTTGGTATTTTTTTAAAAGGGGGAGAAGTGTTACAGGAAATTGTGCGTGTTGCCAACAATTCCAAAGGGGGAGATTGTTGAGCAAGGTGCAACGACAGTATTGTCATTGTTGTCAACACAATCAAATGGACATGTTGATGTAGTGAAAAGTTATTCAAAGGTTTTTCAAAGTATGTATAGTGATGTTCAATGCTTATGAGGATGTTTTTGATGTTCGGGCGAAGTTTTTACAGGTTGTTCGTGCAAATTTACAAAAGTTGAAAAATCATCAAGAAGTTGTCAAAATTTTGAAAAAGTCATCACGGGCACAATTGGATAGGATGGATCACTTTGGAACATACCAACATGTTAGGAAATAGTCCATAACAACATTGGAGGTGTCAGCATAGTGTTTGGATTGATCGGTGACATTTTCGGTATCTTGGCGGATGATTTGGCAAGTGGTTGTATAGGCCAAAAAAGGGTAGTTTTTTCAGAAGCACTACGAGCAAACCAAGAAGAATTTGATAGAAAAATTCAAATTGGAGGTGGTCATTATATTCAAGAATATGTGTTCCAAATTTCCACTAAAATTAAGAAATGAGGCGAATGTTACAAGCATTGCAAGACTGTCACAAAAACGTTCTTTTTTGGAAAAAGTGTGTTAGTAGCAATTTTTGTGGAGGTGGTACAGGTGAACCGTAAGGATTTATGTAGTGATATTTATATTGAATGTAATCAGCATTGGATATATTCTACATTTCAAATTTCAAATAAAATAGAGTTACGAGGTGAGAGTTATGATTGTTACAAAAACGGTATAGGTCACTTTTATGTCAATTTGTTCCACTTGTGCAAAATCCTTCAGTTGGCCATTTCGACCTTGCAAAGTTGCCAAAGTTTTGGTTTTAGTGTTGTTACACCTTCAAGGAATCAGATATAGCATCTTTCATTTTTGGTTTGAGCTGTCACATGGTTCCGAAGTAAGAGAACGAGTAAGGTGTCAATTCTTTGCATGTGACGTGTTTGACGAAATGCCTTCTCAAAATAAAAAAGGAAGTTATATTTTTTTAATAAGCTTCATTAAAGAAAATATTTTTAAAATTGAAAAGGGAAAAAGAATGCAAGTGTGTGCTTTTCAAGTGACAAGGGATTTTATTGAAAAGTGGGGACTTTATTTTGTGAAGATAGAAGTGTGTGTGGAGAAAAATAAAGAGTGAAAATCCGTGATTTTTGGAGAGTGGTGAAAAATGTCACTTCAGTATTTTGGGCATAATTTTATCATATAATATCCATTTTATTTAAAATTTTTAGAAGAATTTGCAGACAAAGTGTTGCACAATACCCAGAAAGAATTTAGCAATTGACAAAATGAGCTAAGAGAACAATCAATTTTATTTAGAAGAGAAGATTCAAATTCTGAGTAATGCAAATAGAGGGATGTTATACTGGGTGAAATAGAAAGCTTTATATTTTTAGCTTACAGACCATAGATGGTTATGATTTTAGTGAAGAAATTCATATGTGTCATTTTATTATCAATATCAAAATCAAGTGGGTGCTTGGTAGAGGGGTTGGTGCTCCTTTCTGTTGGTGCAGATAAATCAAGGGTTGGTGCTCCTTCTAGTGGGTGCTGGTAAATTGATTGTAAAGTTGATACTTTGCAAAGGTTGGATTTGGATGGGAGTCCAAATAGTCATTTTCGAGGATGTATCCAAATCGGTGAACCTCGGTACATCTTGTGTTGTGTGATGTTCTCTTGTTATACTTTCTTTATTTGGTTTTATGTTTTCATTGTTTTGGATTTGAGTGTTGATAATTTAAGTTTTAAAGAGCTACACTGATTCACCCCCTACCCTCTCAATGTCATTATGAGACTAACACAT